>JAJMKX010000251.1:0-249384 GCA_030569435.1 Metschnikowia koreensis | reverse complement strand
AGGTCAGCGTAGTGGTGTACGAACCCGGCCATGTTGTGGTTGTGGATGGGGCAACAGGCGTAGGAACAATCACAATTGGAGTCAAAATGCCATCAGTTCCTGTCGAGGTCAGCGTAGTGGTGTACGAGTTAGGCCAGGTCGAAGTTCTCGTCGATGCAATAGGCGTAGGAACAATCACAATTGGAGTCAAAACGCCATCGGTTCCTGTCGAGGTCAGCGTAGTGGTGTACGAGTTAGGCCAGGTCGAAGTTCTCGTCGATGCAATAGGAACTTGAATAATAACTGTTGGTCGTCCACCATTCGTTGGCGTGGTTGTTGTGGTGCTGGTATATGATTGCGTCCAGTAAGTAGTGCTTGTTGCTGGAGGTGATTCAATAATAACTGTTGGTTGCCCACCATTCGTTGGCGTGGTTGTTGTGGTACTTTCGTAGGGATTTGTCCAGTATGTCGTCGAAGTAGCATGTGGCAGCTGGACAAGAACTGTGTTGGTCGAATTACCGGAAATGGTAGTGGTCAGTGTGCCGAAATTCGTCCAATAAGTCGTTCTGGTGACGTAACATACTGATGGGAGAGAAATCTGATAAACCAGATCTGCAATATCATTGCGGACAGTTCCATCAGGCATTTTATATCTTGCATTGAGCAGAGCATCTCCTCGAACGTTCAAATAAAGCAACTGGAGTGGATAATATAACCCCTCTTTGAGCGTAACTTTGAATGATGCACCGTTTCCTGCACTGATCACCGCAGCAGATCCATCAACGACGTCAGAAACGCCATCACAACATGACCCAGACGCACCGATGTTAAGAGACATACTATCGTCACCAGAAAACAGAAAAGTATAAGTGCCCGACTGTGCAGCCAAAAAGTAACCATTCAAGCGCATCGCAAAATTAGTGAATGGGACATTAACACCGTAAACAGTCCCGTATTGCACATTGTACGTTCCGTCTCCTTTTCTAGCCCAATTTGCGGCAGTAACCTTGTTGGTAGATCCCATTTCTCCGTAATATTTATAAGTGGTGACATTATATTTGGGGTCAACTGTTGGGGTGCTGATAAGAGGATATTTGTAAAATGTAACATCAAACCCATTTCTGGTAACACTCGTTAAGGCACAGCCATCGAAACCGGCAACTGTTGAAACCCATACAATGGTAAGGAGCCAAAAGTAAAGAGTCATTTGTGTAAACTGTGAATATTATCAAACTTTCATTTCCAACAGGCGGGGGATTGCTTTTTTTATATGCGGCCCTGGAAGGAAACTTTTTTTCCAAAAACATTTAAGAGTTTGCGCATGAGTTGCTTGCATGGAAATGAACACTTTTTTTTAGCGAAAGCGGGATGTAGACGAAAGAACAGGCCATCAAATTTATTCAAATTTATTGTCAAGTAAATGAAGTCAGAATTTTTAAAGCAAAGTGTTTTTACGTATTCTTACTCATTGTATTCCCCATTTACATGTTAAAAGGGGTTATGTTCTCCATTTTTAGCTTACTCTCGGTGGAATATTGTGTGGGAAAAGAAGTACAGGGTAGAGAGCAAGCAAGGGGCATCCGCGTAAGAGGGTGAGCCCTGGCTTTGCCAGCTTGTGCAGGTTTTGCAGCTAAAAATGTACAGCTCTGTGTCGTTTTCGGCCGCAGTAAAACGTATCCCGGATGTTAGCAAGTGAGCAAGCCCTCTTATCGGCACTTTTGTAAGTACTCCACTAACCTCTTTTCTTTCGAATTTATGTTTCGAAACAGTTAAGGAGACAGATTTGTTTTACCGACAATTGAGCAAAGAGGTTCTAGAATCATCTGCACCAAGGACGCTTGTGGCGATCACTTACATCAAGTTGCACCGAATCCAGTGCATGCACTATTTTGCGAATACTACAGACGGTTTGCCAAGATTTCATAATTGTTTCTTGGTCAATTACAGTTTCTTGGCCGCGAAAATTTTGATGGCAAAAAAACTGAAGTGCCGTTTTACGGTTGGAAAAAAAAAATTGAATCTCCAACTTTTTACATGTGCATTGAATCATCTAATGGCAAAGCAGGTAAAATAATCTCAAATAGCGAGGAACTAATAGTCAAGAAAGAAAATTAAAATGAAAGTATCTGGCACAAAAAATAGGTCGATTGCGTTGAACTGGAGTTTTTTCTTCGAGGGTGTGGTTCAAAATCAAAAAGAGCAG
Organism: Metschnikowia koreensis; assembly: GCA_030569435.1. Taxonomy (NCBI): domain Eukaryota; kingdom Fungi; phylum Ascomycota; class Pichiomycetes; order Serinales; family Metschnikowiaceae; genus Metschnikowia; species Metschnikowia koreensis. Next base: position 247,202 of record JAJMKX010000251.1, on the reverse strand, counting down.
GCGTCATAATACATGTAAGCAGGGCGTGGCAAAGCATGGCCCTTCGAGCGTGACTTCTATGCTTTGCTGCCTGTGATTGGTTTTTTTTTTTTTTTTTTTTTTTTTTTTTTTTCGCGCACTCATTGCGAAAAGAACAGGCGTTGTAATACATGTGAGCAGGGCGTAGCAAAGCATGGCCCTTTGAGCGTGACTTCTATTCTTAGCTGCTTGTGATTTTTTTTTCTATTCCTTCGATTTTCGAAAACACTCTAAATGTTAATATGTGTGATCAATATTTCGATTAATCGCAGAGCCTACCAAAAGCCCTGGGTAAAAGAACAATGAATGCAGGGTAATTTTAAAAAACTGAGTCTTAAATCAACTAGTGTATATTAGAATACTCTCCTCAAATTAGAAAGCCGTCGTGCGCAAGGTCTTTTTGTTCCTGGCGAGTTATAGCAATAAATCCAAAGAAGCAATAAAATTTTGTGCGCGTTGTACGGTAGACACACTACCAAGTGTGGCTACTAACACAAGTCCACGTGGCCACGTGATAGCATGCAATTATTGTTATATCTTAGGATTACCGACTGTATAGATGACTCAGCGTCTATTAATCGGAATGCATTCAAGGAGATGACCAATCCATGAACAGGTGATACAGTTGAACCTGTCTATAGTCCAAACCATTTTTGCAAGTCGCCGTCTTAGAACAGAACGAGGTTCCAGGGAAATTTAATTTATATGCAGTATGACATCACATTTTTAGCCAGCGTTCCCTCCTTGATTCACGCTTTTGTCGTTGCAAACAAATATTAAATAATTTCTGCCCTCTTTGGACAGGGGTAAACGTCTTAATTTTTTCCTCATCCTTCAATTACCTACTCGGTATGATTTACTCTACGTATTACCAAGGAATTGCAACTGTTCAAATAACTCCTATAGAAATGCATACAATTCGCCACAAAATGGCCTACCCAAGCCCGATTGCTCCAAAACACGAGAAACGCGTTCAAAGGCACGAAAGCGAGACTCTCCGATGAATTCCTAGGCCAGAAAATGTGTGATCAAGACCCACCAACCAAAACCCCAGATTTTCCCTTACTTTTTTTTCCATCCTGGATAAGGGGTCCGGCCTCCAATTCTAAACCAGGTTCCAGGTTCCCTAGATATTTGTATGGAAAATCAACTATTTTTGCAAAAAACTTATAAATTTAAACAAGGGTCGAGGGAAAATCGCGCATCGAGGGAGATTATAAACAGGTCTACCTGTACTGGGTACAACAATTAGCCTGTATGTGCATAGAGGTCATATCCCACACGGTTTGCTACTTCCGCGGATAAGCAAAAATGGCGCATTTTTTTCGGGTTATTGATTGATACAGTGGTTCTCTCACAAAAAATTACTTTTTACAAAAATGATATTCTTACCATTTGAGGCCCTTCTATGAAACAGACATACACCAACAGAGCTCTTCCAAGCTGTGTACAGTTTTTTTTTATTTATACTTAAATCTTCAAACTATAAAATTTGAGGATCAGACCCGGAGAATGAGACAACCGAGGATGTTCTCTCAACATCTCGGGTAGGAAAGCACTAGCCCCTATTCAAATCTTCGGGCGGCCATGTCGCGACCTACGGCGAAACCTCTGTAATTCGGTTGACAACAAAATCTTGGAATTCAATGATGCCAGAAAGTGTCGAGGTACCGGTAGTATGAAAGGGTTATTTATTTCTTAATCGGGAAGTGTTATTAACTGGGTGACTCATTGAAGTCACGCAACTCAAAGGGTGTAAAGAATCGTCGAGATCAGTCTCTGACATAGTAATGCTGGAGTCATCTGTCGAGGCTTCCCATGAAAAAGCAAACAGCATTCTTGGAAAATCTTGGGTTTATTCAGATGAATTAGATCCTTCGTTCATCAAATCAACAAAGTCTCTTGCCCGCTTATAATGACAAGGGGTTTTTATTCGAACTATGCGCGTAATGTTTCTTGCAATGTAAGTTGGACAGAAAATTTCTAAGATTGGCTGATAGAATCTCATACCCTTGCAGCAGGGCTTATTTTTGTGAAGCATCATCAATTGACTTTTATATTAATGATTGAGTCAAAGTTCTCGGGGTATTTTCAGTCAACCTGCTTGTTTTTTTTTTGTATCATTTACGCATTGCCAGGTATAAATCTTTGAGCATAAAGCATAAGACCTGCTGCTTTGATAACCGCTCGCCAGTTGTAGTCTCTTAGTGTATCTTCATTTGATTAATCCTCATCAGTTATATGTAAGTAGGACAACACTATCTCAGGAATTGTTGGAAAAATAGAAGTTGGGGCACTGAAAGCTCTAAAAGCGCATAGAATCTCTGATATTTGCAAGCTCGTCGTATTCACCATACTACTGCTCAGTTTCTAAGTGCGGAAGCGGAGAAAACGATTTCACCGGGTAGTCTCCGTTAAACAAGGTGCTCCAGATGCTTTTAACCTTGACACCATTTATTAACGTATCCTGAAACCAACGAACGACATCTCTGCGATCCAGATTGCCCAGTCAAATTGCCCAGTCTGTGTTATTCAATAGAGAGACTTGAGTCTTTTACTCATGAGGTGCTTGATGGAGTATATTCTATCACTGTCGGTTATTTAAGCTAATATGCGTTTTCTGGCTCTCGGTTTTTGATTACATCCCGAAAAAAACTTTATTTTGACTCTCAATCCCTGGAATATGGATACATGCGTCAAGAATTCTTTGAATTAATACCCTGTAAACGTGAAAAGCTTTTTATAAACTAGTTTTTTATTAATAAAGGTTCAAACTTCAAATAAAATCTCGACTCAGGCGCATGTCCCGCCTCGCGTTTGTCTGCCCCAACCTTGCGCCTGCATGGAGACGCCGACGACAAAGATTTTTAAAAATATCAACCACTACATACGACGCACAAATCATTATTATGGTGGGGCTATATAGATCAAAAAGACTTGTTTCCATCAATTTATTCATCAAGAGACTTATTTACCTCAAATTCGTGCTTATTTGTATAAAAAAAAGCCACTACCTCACCGACGATTTTTTCGCCAAACTTTCCAAGTTTTCAAAGAGGGCCGAGGGCTTGTGCGCTCAGAGTGTCATTTTCCATAGTTACGCCCTAAAGTGCGGCAGAAACAATCTTTTATATGCAGAACACCTGGTATTCTCAGAGAGGCCGATGTATCGATGGGTCATAAACTCCTATTGTTTCGTCAAGTAGGCTGTAGCATTGTTATTGTACAACCCTATACATGCACGGTGTTCACAGCGGGACTTAGTCGCGAGTTGAGAGTACGAGAATATGCGAAAGCTATCTTTATCAGGAATTAGTTCTGCGGCTACAGCAAACGGGTGCACGGTCTCGAATTTTCGTTTCTGCTCTGTTCTGATATTTTCAAATTCCTCTTTTTCAAGAATGGCCCAAACTCCTGTGTAGGTTAGAAAGGTGAAACACGAATTACATGCTCACATACACATGTGTATGTTCGCGGGTCTGCTTGCTCCTGTAAATTTTCTTACGTATGTGATCGCCCGCGCGCAACTCCTTAATTTTTTGCGACGCATATGAATTAGAACACGACAATATTTTGTTTCTTATTTAGATTCAAGTATAACGCGGTTTATGTGTGACCTCATTGCGCATACCGACTACTTGTTGTAACGTACTTCCAGTTGAAGCGAGAATCCGCACGAAACGAGAATACGAACCTTAAAAAAATCATTAGTGAAAATTCAATTTTCCAAAGCCATAAATCATATACTTCATCTTCTCCAATGTTTATTTTTACGATGAAAAGTACGACGCAGTGGAAAATTGCGTGTTTTCATGGTGGAGTTTTGCTCCGCGCGGTATCGTGGGATCAAACGCAGACTTGTGCTGACTTTCGGTCTTTCGCAGTGTAAAATTTGAAGAAAATGACACGTGATCAAGGAAAAGCCAGCCTTCTAAGCCCAAAACTCTAAAAACAGGGAAGTACGTCATACAGTACAGTATCATGTCAGGATAAAAGTATTTCATGAAAGTCTTTATGAGCATCACATGACCCTGAGTCTATTGATTACTCACTTCTATTCTGCGTGCATATAGTGATATCGCTCGTTCCGGGCATCGCACCTGGCGAAAAGGTTTTCACAAGTGCGAGTAGATATGTTTTATACTTCCCGGGTCTGTGATAATCGTAAGCAGGCCCAAGTGTTATTTAATACTGAGATATATGAAGTAATCTAATAGAAGGAGAGCCCATTATATACCACAGTGAGATAGTAATGGGTGGCTTAACACAGAAAGCGGAACTATTCGTCCAGTTAAATAAACACTTGAAGAGAATTGATTCACTTTCATATTACATGGGTTGATTGAGATTGGACTTCTGCCATCACACTTACTTTATTAAAGTTAATCAGTGAACCTCAGGGGTGACCTAAATGGCTCTGGGTAGTGTAGTTACCGACCACCCGAATCTTTGTAGTAGCTAGCAAACTCTCTCGAATTGCCGAATTTACATCTACTTTGAGATCGACAAGAACATCGTGAGTGACGGCATTCTTTTGTTGATCATCCTCAAGACGTTGAATTCGATCAAAAAATTCCTATAATGGATTTTGACATCTTACTTTGAGATCGTCTCATGAGCGTCTTGTAATTGTTCGATATCTTTTTTGCACCCACTTTATGTCATTCTCACAAGTGATTCTTATCACGTGTATTTCTGTGCTAAAACTCCCCTGGATCATGAAAATCTATATCATGATTCTTACAGTGAGTACTTGTCGCTTGTAAAGTCTCTTACATAAACTCTTATCAGAAGGTCATAAATATTAAATAAGCGGGTAACAATCCCCACTCAAACCTGACAGTTCCAATGGCACCGACGATCTTTACTATGACTCAAAGAACACCTTCAGAAGTATTTACCTCCACTAAACATACCACCGAATCCATAGAACCAACCCACTTGTATAGCTTCCACCTTAAGTCTCACCCAAGAGAAATACCTTTCAATGAGAGGTTGAAGTTTCGAATCGTAGATCTCAACAAATACCCATGCTGTGTATAGAGGCATCGTATCCACGGCCGAAATTGTTCAAACAAACACTACAGCCAAACTAAAATAAGGAACAAGTCATTTAGATTTAATCAAACTAAAGCCTGAATCTGCTTAAAGTAAAAAAAAAAAAAAAAAAAAAAAAAAAAAAAAAAAAAAAAACTGGAGTAAATTTAAGCACTGATCTAGACTAAATCTCTTGTTTTGACTGAAAATTGTGTCCGTCTTCACTCAAATGAGACCACGAAAAAATAACATCCACATTTTCACGAAAGTACTTATTTCAAAGTCTAAAACGATTCTTTTTTTCTTTTGCCATTTGACTGTGTACTAAAAGCAATTGGTAAAACAGGCCATTTGGACAGTTTGGCAGCGAGGTAAAACACATTCGAGGCTCAAAGCTTGTAAAAGCGCGCTCAGCACTGCGAAACTGCCGTGTGCGACCTACATTCATAACATACTAAATTGTCAGGCGAGAAATGTGTTTTGCTTGTGAATGTTGTACAAGTCATCGAGTGCATACTCTATAGCACATCGGGACCATAAGATAGGAAATAATGGCCAGACAGAACGTTCACCTACCAAAATCCAATACGGAATATTCTCCATGGTACGGTGAACATCAAAAACCCTGCCAAAATCTCTAAGTAAATAACGAAGCTCAGGGACGACAGTTATTTCACGAAGACTTGTAGCCATTTGCGCGTTGGTGGGTTTCTCATCGATGCAAAGTCTCTTGACAATTTCCGGAAGCAATCCAAATTTATTTAATAATTCGAGTCGATGCTGTAATTCCATTCCCACAACGTTCTTCACATGCTTTGATAGTGTGAAACCGGCATCCTGTGGCATTTGCTTTATTTTAGCCGCGGATAATTTTAGCTTGGGGGTTTCTTCCTCAAGATTCCACCCAGCAACTTTTCTGGGGTCATGCGATTTTGTTTCAGAATTGATTCGTCCATATGTATTGTGGTGCTTTAAGTCATTATTAATCAAAGGCGCCAAATAGGGCCTAGCCAAGCTATTGATGAAGTGGTTGACATTAAACAACTCTGTAAGCCGAGTATAGGGTGTGTTGTTATCCAGAAATTTGGTGGATGAGTCTCTCGACTTTCTGCATTCGTCTTTGACGTTTGATCGAAAATATTGCCGCAGATAACTGGCATCCTGTGGTTTTAAGAATGATATATTCAAGTCTGGCTCTATTGGAGCAATCTCACCTTTAAAGCCTTTGACATACAACTGTACATTGTCAGATAAAACTCCCGTTCCTATTGATGCATAAATGGCGGTCCATATGATAACATTTGGCGCAGTTATGTAATTAAGTAGAGTGGGGATTGCCATATGAGTGGGATGCACGACAATATTCAAAATTCGTTGGGTCTTCAAGTAAGCTTCTTCGAAAGTCATGTCTCCAATTGTGTCTCTGACAAACTTCAAAAACACAAGAATATCCTGCGAATAGCCTTTACGCACCACATTTTCTATTACATTTCCATACCGTTCGTCAACATCATGGTTTAGCTGGTCGACGTTTCCCATAACATCAGTAATGCTTACTAGAACTGGAATAAGCTCATTATCAGGCAATGTACAGACTAAAGAGGCCACGGCGGCACCAATCGCACTTCCTCCAATAACTCTTGGAAGAAGGCCTCTGAAGTAAAGGGCCCTGACAACTCCTAGATGACACAACCCGAAGAGAGACCCACCCTGGAGAATGAGTGCTGTGCAGCCAAAGCTTTGGCGAGCATCGTGGAAAAAGTTGATTTTGAGCTGCTTGCTATTCATGATAAAATCATCCTCCGGTTCCGAATTAATGCTTTCATTAAGGTAGTTCAAACAGTCAAGGACTTCAAGAATATATTCTTGTATTTTGAATTTAGTGCCCAAGTAGGATTTAGTGTAAAGCTTTTTCTGAGCAATGCCAGCAAAGTTACGAATGAGGCCCGATCGTAAAAGTGACATCATGAGCCTTGTGTCACCATCAAGACGCGCCTCCTTGAGCACTGAAATACGATCGTCTATAAGAAGATAATCATAATGTTGCGAGACGAAGTTTTGCCTCCACAAGTCCATGTTGGTGAGCCGGTCTATTTCCGTCACGATGTCTTTAAATTCATGGTAATTTTGCACATTCTCGAGCTGCTTCAAAGCCTCTTTCAATTCGTCTCGCTGTCGGTGCATATTATAGAGTTTTTTGAACCAGAACATCCAGATGTCTAGCATGAAGTCTATGAGTACCCAAATGAATGTGGGGGTGTGGTTCACCGCAAAGGTTAGCACGGGTAAAACTAGAACTGCGGAAGCCTTTCGGAGCATAAAAGCGAATCTTTCTTTTATTGATATCCGCCTTGCGTGGTAAGAGGGTGTACTTATGATTAAATAGAGGAAAAAAATATGGGAAAAAGCTCGCTTTTTTTGGAAAGAAATTAGACGAACAATCATTTGTATATGTTCGGGTGGGGAAGAGATAACTGCGCGGGCCCTGCGGGAGGATTGCATGTGAGATTGCGATAACACCAGGAAGAAAGGTCTGAAAAAGTCAGCGCTGAGAGAAAAAAAAAAAAAAAAAAAAAAAAAAAAAGGGGGCAAGCCATTGAATTCTGCGATAAAAAAAGATCTCTAAAACTAAAGAGCCTGGCATCTGCATTCTATATTTGTCTGTATATTTACCAGCAAAGACTGTTCAAGAATAGCCGCAAACGAAACGAGTGACATGCCTGGAACAACCCCCTCATCAACATCGCGCTCCTCATCTCCAGCCATACGCTGTTTTGTAGCACGTGACCACAAAAGTTTTACTCGCACCTCAAATACAACACTGGGGCATCGGAAGAACCCTTTTCCAATTTTACTGAGACAAAAAAATCGAGGAAAAAAAAAAAACTCGAATGTCGTCTTCGAATCAAAGAGTACAGCAGGTAAAGAATCCTGTGTTGCCCGCCAAGGCAACGCCCGAGCAAAAATACTGGAAAGGATATGTGAATCCACAGCTCATCAAGGAAAACTTCCCAGTTACGCACATACATTTCAACCCGGTTTCTCCACACGACTTTGCCGTCACATCATCGACCAGAATCCAGGTGTTTTCTTCGAAAACTCGGCAGGTAATTAAGACATTTTCAAGGTTTAAGGACACCGTGTACTCTGGCGAATATCGATACGACGGTAAGCTTCTCGTAGCAGCTGATGCGCTGGGTTTAGTGTCGATTTTCGATGCTTACCAGCCCCGCAGCTTGCTTATCAGCTTAAATCCGTCTTCGCATCCTACTCACGTGGCAAAATTCCATCCGACTGTCGGAAACCAATTAGCCACGGGTTCGGACGACCGTTCTCTCAGACTCTACGATATTTCTCAAACCACGCTGGGCCCAATTGCGCAGTTTGGCGAGTCGTTCCATGGAGACTATATCCGCAGTGTGAATTTCATTCCGGGAAACCCAAATTTGCTCACGACTGGTTGTTACGATGGCGTGGTGCGTATTTTCGACACCCGGCTGCTGCTGATGGTGGCCCAGTTCAACCATGAGAACCCGATCGAGGATATTCTTGCACTTTCGCCCACAACATTGGTATCTGCAGGTGGTCCACAGGTCAAGGTGTGGGACCTCTCACGCGGGTCCAAGATCCACGAGTTCAACAACTTTACCAAAACTGCCACAACATTGCACAATACTGGTGATCGTGGCTTGCTTGTCGGATCCTTGGATGGTCACGTCAAAATCTTTGACTACACAACACCCAATTGGGACGTGAAGTTTGGTTGGAAGTTTGGATCTGGCGGTGTCCTCTGCTCAGCAGTATCGCCTAACTTCAAACATTTCGCCACCGGCTTGACCTCTGGCTTGCTTTCAATTAGAACCAGAAAAATGGAGCCAAAAAGTGTCAAGGAAAAACAGACTAAAAGTAGTGCGTACGCAAGAATAGTCAAGGGAGCAGAATACTTGGGTGATGAGGAGCACCACGTGGTGAAGTCTAGCAGCGTGCGCTCGAAGAAAGGTACGGCTTTTGAGCGCCATTTAGATGCATTCAGGTGGACCGAAGCGCTAGATAGCGCAATGTTGACAGGTTTGCCCGCAGAGCAGACGGTGACTCTTTTGCATGAGCTCAAAAAGCGCGGTAAGATCAGAATTTCCTTGTATGGCAGAGATGAGATCTCACTCGTGCCAATTCTACTGTGGCTCACCAAGAACTTGGATGATGTGCGCTCGTTCAACATCATCTGTGATTTTGTTGCTGTTATTCTCGAGATGTACGGAAGCCTTATCGACAAGAGCGTGGCACTCGAGGAGGCCTTTAGCAGCTTATCGAAGCGGATTAATATGGAGGTAAAGAAGTGTAAAGAGGCGAATGAAATCAGCGGTATGTTAGAATTATTGGCGGTGTAAATAATTGCCCATCGTACTTACAATATATGTGATAAATAATTAGTGCATGAACATCTCACTATAAAAATCACCTTAGCCCTACCACCTAGCCCGGCGTCGCTTTTTGCGTGACTTTTGACTCTCAGCGCTTGTTTTACACGATTCAGAGCAGTACCATTTCTGAGTACTGTATTTTGAAACCTCAGCTCGGTTGAGAAGCCCAACACACTTGTAATGAAACCATTCACCATTTGGGCACTTTGTAAAGTCACATGCGATCATATCGCCAAACGATGGCTGATGGCAAAAACAGTAGCTTTCAGGAATCTCAGAATCGCCCAAAAACAGTGATTTCTGTCGTGTTATTTTCAGAGTCGATTCTGTCGTGGACGCTGCCTCTTTTGCTGATATTAATTCCTTCACCTCGGTAGTTTCCATTTCTTTTTCTTTTAGCAGATGTCTTGATGGAAGAATAAGCTTTGCTGGTGTCACATGATTTTCATGCGGAACGCTTCTTGAGGCTGTTCTTGGAGTCCTTTTCGTTAATGGTTGTATTTGTTTTTCTGGAGCCTCCAATTCTTTTAAGGGAATAGTTTCTTTGATGGGCGTTGCGGGAGCTGTCAGTGAAGACGGCGCCTCAACAATTATTTTTCGTGGCCGGCCCCTTTTTCTCTTTTCTGATTTAGCTACCGGATAATTATTTTCCGAATCCGGCACTCTTTTCACCGCAGACGCCAGAACTGGGCCACGAGAAGAAGCTGGGTCCTGAATCCGTCCACGGGGTATTTTAAGAATAATTTTGACTCCCGATGCACTTCCCGGTGTATGCTTGATTATAACATTACGCAGGCCCTTTATCACGCGTTCCTGTAACGCCTCGACCTGCGAGGCCAATGGATGATCACGGTAATGTGCATCTAATTGTTTTTTGAGCGATTCACTTTGCGTATGCTTGTCCAGTGGTGCGGGCGAAAGCTCTGCTTTATGAAGCAGTGTGACGCCACGCCAAAGCATTTTTTCATGGGCCTTCATCAGCAAGTCTAGACTTTCAAGTTCAGCCAACGCCTCCTTGTTGCAGCGCAATATACGGCTCTGCAGCTCCTGAAACACCCGTAGAATTTCTTCTTTATTATCTTGTTTGTAAACTTCATTATACTGATATTTTTTGAGAAAATCGTCAAGTTTTTGTTTCTCTGTATCTGCTGCAATATTGCACGCTTGCACCAACCAAAGCGACCGCACAATGTCACACGGCAAATGGTCTACAGTGGAAATGTACGTGCTGTACACAGAACTGGAGCTTTTCACCACCGTTGTCATGTAAGAGAGTTGGGTTATTTAAGAAGAAGAAAAACGGGGGAGATAAGAATATAGATAATTTTTTAATAAGAAAAACATAAAATCTTGCAGCGTGGTTGTTTATTGGTGATTGGATTTTGTCATTCGCGCCGCAGTGTGCACCAACCAGGTCTTCCCAGGGTCAGCCACCAACAATGCACAAAATATTTCCATAGTTTTTTCTTTTGACCTACACTAACAATTGTAATTCAAGCATCGTAAAATTTTATCATATCTATTTACAATACAAATTCCAAGGGATGAAGAATAAGCATTTTTTTTTTTTTGAAAAAAAACACGCTTAGTTCTCCAAGTCCTTCTTCAAGGTACCCAAGAAAGCTCTCTTCTCAGCTGGGGTCTGGAATCTACCCTTACCGAACTTGGAGGCAGTGTCAATCCACTTAAGGTTGACCTTCTCCAAGGCTCTTCTGGAGGTGTCGACGTACAAGGACTTTCTCAAGGTGACAATTCTCTTTCTGACACCTGGGATGGAACCCTTCAACAAGACAAAGTCGTTCTTGACGTTACCGTATCTGACGAAACCACCCAATGGGTTGATGGTCTTCTTGGTTCTGTCAAACTCGGTGGCACCGTTAGACTCGTCAGCACCAGATCCAACTCTGTAGACCTTGTGGTTGATCGAGGTTCTGTGGTGGTAACCGTTTTGACCAGCTCTGGCAACAGTCCAGTTAACGTTAGCTGGATGCCAAGCACCAATACAAGCAACCTTTCTCAAACCTCTGTGGGTCTTTCTTGGCAACTTCTTGGTACCCCATCTGTGAGTGACACCCTCGAAACCGTGACCCTTGGTAACGGCAACAACGTCAATCATCTCGTTTTGCTCGAAAACAGAGTCGACGGTGACGGTCTTCTCAAAGTGCTCCTTAGCCCAGTTGACCTTGTCCTCGGTGGAACCACCGTTGATTTGGATCTCAGCCAAGTGTGCCTTCTTTTGGGACAATGGGGTGTTCTTGATCTGGGTGTGGACCAACACTCTGACGACAGAAGCGTACTTGGTGATTCTGGCCAACTCACGGTTGATCTCCTCAGCGTTTTGAGCGTACTTAGCGGAGTACTTGGTGAAAGCCTTCTTCTTAGACTTGTACCAGTTCTTGTAGAATCTTCTCTTGACTTCGTCAGAAAGATGCTCGGCCCAGACGGTGGTCAAAGATCTCAAACCTCTTGGGGTCTCGACGTAACCGACAACACCGACAACAACCATGGCTGGGGTGTCCACAACGGTGGCGGCCTCAACAACCTCACGCTTGTGCATCTTGGAACCTGGTCTGTCCAAGTCTCTGACAATGGTGGTCATACCAGCCTTGTAACCAAGGAAAGCAGTCAAAGCAACTGGCTTAGACTTGATGTCCTTTGGGAAGGACTTGACGTTACCTCTGTGGGAGGCAGCTCTCTTTCTTGGGAGGAAACCCAACGAACCGTGTCTTGGTGCTTCGTACTTTCTGTGAGACATGTTTACTGATGAAGTGGGGAGGAAAGAAGTTGAAATTTTTTGGCAAAATTTTCTCGCGAATAAATCCCAACGCTTGCACGGGTCGGGTAACCCAAGATGAGGGAGTTGTGTGTAGGTCGGGAGTGTGTACAAGATCGGGGGAGGAAAAAAAAAAAAGAAAGAGGCAAATTTGCCTTCGCTCGCTTCACGAATGCGGAGCCAATCCTCATCGCGGAAGTATTTCGCCGCACTTGGGACTTTTAATTACTGTAATTAGGGCAACAACATAAATGTTTATTTAATTCTACAATTCTAGGGATAGGTAGTTTAGTTGAAGAGATATGATGAAAATTAAATGCATATGATAGCAGAGGCTGGCAACTAAAAATGGGGGATATCCGTATATTCATCGTCAGTGCTAATTATTTTACTAAATGGGATTGGCCCCGAGAGAGGTCTCACTCCCTCTGAGCTAACTACATCATGGCACTCGACTACTAAACACATGTAGCTGAGCAATCACGATTGTTTGCGGTCCATTTCAGGATAGCTTTTTCAGCCGTCGATTAACATTATTGAATCATAAGTCTAAAGTTTCACGCTTTGGTAAATAAAGTAACTCTTCTTTCTCTCTCTACCAAAGGCACTTGCTCCACTGACTCTCTCAGTACGTAGAAAATGAGTTACGAAAAGTGGTAGTAGTATTAACATTAAGTAGAAGATAATTAAACTCTCGATTATCGCCTAACCACCTTCCGAAGCGCAATTCGTGCATCACCGCTTTCGATAAAGAAATCTGGATTTTGCTCTTCAACCACTAAGTCCAGAGTATCTACTGAAAACCGATCGAAAGGATCTGACTTCTTCAACGATATCACTTCATCCTGCTGTGGCGATTGGCTGGGTTTGTGAAATATATGTGTGTGCAAGCCGGTCATATGGGAAAGGGAACTTCCGAGTTCAGTGTAGGCGTGGTGAAAATCCCCGTGATTTACTTCGACTTTGGGCGACTCGACAAAATGTGGAATAACGTAGTTATTTACGTCAAACCCCGTGGCTTTCGCCGCTTCCTCTAACTTAAGAACTGGGAGCAGCTGAGTTCTTTCCGAAGCTTCGGGGCCAGAGCCAGCAGAGCCTTGTCTATTTGCAAATTGTGAGACGTGTTCTGTTAGAATTTGAGCCTGTTCCCTTTCTGTGCTATTAATACCTTTACCACTTTGGATGCTTGAAAGCGAGCCGCGTTGTCGATCAGCAAGAGTCGCTTGTCCGTTTTCATCAATGACCAACTCAAAACCAAAAGGATCCACATCTCCACGCATGTCCCCATACAAATTCGTACCCCATAGCAGTTCCTGAACAGAAATTTGGGTATTATAGACAGAATTCCTAGGGGGATCTTGCAAGGTTTCGGTATGTGGTGCTGTACTATCTCTGAAACGTTCAGGCAGCCCGGTAACCAGTAGCAGGATTCCTGGTCTCAATGAGAGGTCATGTGACAAAGCCGACGCATGCGTATCACGGGGCCTTTCTTTCGTGATCGCCGACAAATTATCTAGCACTTGATTATGCAACGAATTATCGGCCAGCGATGTGACGTATGCTCGGGATACTGGGGCCAGAAGTTCATCGATTTTGGCAGGGCGTAGCGGCTGCAACGGCAGCGAAAAATTGCTGGATTTTCTCCGCTTTTTGCGGATGGGCGAAGGAAGTACCTTCATCATGGGCATAAACGAGTTTGGTTCGCCGATTTTCACCACTTGGCTGGACGTGAGTTCAGCATTAGGGCTTCTGCAAAGGGGCGAGGTTTCAAGTTGCATGGTAAAGGTAGGGAACGCATCTTCAGGTTTATTTGCCTTTGGGGGCCTGCCCCTTTTCCGCTTTACAGGGGTATTTTGCTGAGTGGAAGCAGGATCTGAGATTTGTACAGACATGTTAGCAAAGAAGCAAACAGCGTGGGTTTGTACAGGTAGGTAAGTCTTGGATATGATACTAAAGTAAAAGTATATGTTTCAGAAAGAAAGAGGGGTCAAGAATTGAAAAACTGTGTGCACGTAACAAAAATATTAAAATCAGGGACCCGCAAAATCAGGACATATATCAATGATTTCGGTGAACAATGGTGGATCTAGCCAAGGATGGGTAAAGAAAGATCAAGCTCGAGCCAACTATCCCGTGCAGAAGGATAATTTGTCGTGGACTGAAGGTATTAGGGAGAAAAAAAAATTGAGTGGAGAAAGGAAAGTCTAATCAGAGAAAGAAATAAGAAGAAAAAAGATCAACACAATATTCTCGAATAAGAAGGAGATTGCACCTGCACTACTCAAACCGGCAGGGAAGATCGTTGCTAACAGATCATGGGCAAACTGCCTCTCTTCTAACATTAGAGAGAGTAAAGCGAATAATGGAAAATCAATTATGAAAAGCAAAAATAAATTTATCTATCGAACCAAATCAATTTAAAATCAGTTTTATTTGCAGAGAGCAAGTTCCAGAATTATTAGAGAATATTCAGATTTATGCGCATGGGTTCCGTTTGAAACGCCTATTTTTTTTTTTTTTTTTTTTTTTTTTTTTGCGCAAAACTTATTCTAGAACCTCATTTTAGACACGGCCGCAGATTTGCCAAAGCATCCAACGCTTAATTTTAAGAAATAGGGACCACGGATTTGTTTCACGAGATCAAAATTAGTGAAGCATGAAGATTGAAGCCTTTTCAAACAGTAAGGCATGAAAAATCTGGGCACTAAAGAATGCAATTATGTAGGGCAATGGAAAGAAGAGATTGATGAATTCATCATTGTCAAAAAATAAAACGTACAGGATTTTTCAACAGGCTTATGAATAGTTCGGAGCCGCACGGCCGCGCTGAATTGGATGCGTGTATTTGACCCTTTTTGGCGAGAGGCATGTCAATTTTACATTTTGCTCGTGGAATAAGGCTGCATAGTAATTTTCCGATTTAGGGTGGATATATTTAGCAAGATAATAGCCAAGATATATGAATCAAATGGGTTTCGAATCCTTCATTATATATCGTCGTTGCAATTCCCCGTTTGTGTTTCAACAAAAATAATCTACCCACTTTGCAATCGCATCTTGTCAAATTGCATAGCCCCGTTCAAGCACTTCCCTTTCACTTCGTTTGAGTACCGGAAGTCCTTCTTTAGTCTTGCTTCATTCCGTCTCTTTGTAAATCAGCCGCGTAGGAACATAGTTATTAATTGAGCAATTTTGATGCAAAGAGTTTCAGACATTATTATTGAATAGTAGTCTCGACCCGCCCAAATTTGACCTTCTTTTTCATTTTGCTCAAATCATGATGTCTGTAAAAGTAGAATTTTATTTATATGTTGTCCTCCAAAGAAAGTCGTTGACCAAATCAAACCAATCAAACAGGGGTTCGATTCACTGATCGAGCTGAACATAAACCTGCGAGATAAAAAGGTAGAACATAAATAGGCATTATGACAGTCAATTCAATCAAAAAGAGGCTCTGAAATGAAAGTCTGTCCAAAAAAAAAAATCTTTGTTTTTGTCTAATGTTTCAAAGCTGCGCTCAATTCTCGGAGTTTTTCGGTTTTATGCTACCAAATTACAAAAGTCTAGACGTTTTTGCAAAAATAAAATAGAAAGCATTTGCTTCTTGTGGACAAAATCCACAGATAAGCTTCACCCCTGGATTCCTTAAATGTAAAAGATTTTTCTTTTAGTCTAAAAATTTGGAGAATTCCAAAAGCTCGTATCTACAAATATTCTTTGTGAACTTCACACGCGGAATCGGAGGAACAGTCCCGTGAGAGCAACTTCAGGATATAAAATTCTATCATTTGGGGAACAGATGGTAGTTTACGTTTCGTTCATGATTTTCAAAATGTTATTAGAATTCCGGACTCACTTCAATCAATACTGAAGTTTTCTGCTTAAAGGGAATCAAATTCAAATCGTACAATCTCAAAAGATCTGTACCGACTCTCGTTTGCTCGTTTACGCAGCCCTCGCATAAAACGTGCAGCAACGCCCGATACGAGGCCAGAGGGTCTTCTCTCTTTGCTTTCACAGACAAAAACCCTTAAAATGTCAAAACTCAATCCCAAAACCACACATAGAGAATTTTCGGGTGTTCCCGGTGCATTGGCAATTGCCACAGGACTACCAGCAATCATCGTGCTTTTTTATTACCTCTGTAATGAGAATTACTCTGTGCAAGGAATCTCGGTGAATCTTGACCAGATCAAACATCAACTTCCCACAACTCTTGAAGAATTCTTGCAATTGTGTTTTGACAAAAAATGCTGGGCAGCATATACTGCATGGTTTACTATTCTTGCAATCTTAGATGTGTATGCTCCAGGTAAAGACATTCCAGGTGTGGAGTTGAGAGATGGCACTCGCCTTATGTACCGCATCAATGGAAAATCCATGTCTGGTTTGCTTTTTGCATTGCTTTTGGCTAGACTCTTTGCGCTGGACAACTACTTTATGCCAGAGCTTCAGTTCCTTTATGATAACCAATTAAAGTTGACATTGACTACGATTATTGCATCATTTGTCATGTCGTTTTTCGTATATGCGATTTCGTTCATCCCCTTGCAGAAGCCAAATGGCCTTAAGACAAACGAAAGAATCCTTGCAGTTCCCGGAAATACAGGTAACCCCATCTACGACTGGTTTATTGGACGTGAACTAAACCCTAGAATTGGCGCGTGGGATATAAAATTGTTTTGTGAATTGAGACCAGGCATGCTTCTTTTATTTTTGATCAATTTGTCGTGTGCCCATAATCAGTACCATACTACGGGCAAGGTCACTGATGCAATGATTCTCGTCAACTTTCTCCAAGCATTTTACATTTTTGATGGTGTCTTGAACGAGGAAGGATGTTTGACTATGATCGATATTGCTACCGATGGCTTTGGGTTTATGTTGGCATTTGGCGATTTGGCTTGGCTCCCATGGTCGTATTCCTTGCAATGTCGTTACTTGGCCCTTCCACAGAATTACTACGAGTTGGGCTACGTGAAAACGGGCTTGATTCTTGTCACCAGTTTCTTTGGTTACTACGTTTTCCTGTCCTCAAACCAGCAAAAGTCCGACTTCAAAAACGGCAAGTTGGATCACATGGACAGCATTGCCACTCCTACGGGCTCAAAACTTTTGGTAGATGGGTGGTGGAAGCTAAGCCAACATATCAATTATCTCGGCGACTGGATCATTGGGTGGTCTTGGTGCTTGCCCACAGGATCTATGACCGTTTTCACATACTTCTACGTGATCTACTTTGCTACCTTGTTAATTCATAGACAAACTAGAGACGAGGCCAAGTGCAGAGCCAAGTATGGTAAGGCATGGGAGGAATATGAAAGAAGAGTGCCATACAAAATCGTGCCATACATATACTAGAGTGTAAGGAACTAAATGCCAATACTTTTTTTTTTATATTTTATTTTCTCTTTTGTTTCATCCGATATGGACATTTATATTAATATTCTAACGAGTAGGCTATAGCCATCTGTCAAAGAGACTACTCGGTCTTTTTCTCGTACTCCACCTGCTTGTCGAAACTACGGTAGGACAACTCGATTGACGTGATCCAACCAACAGCTGTGAAACACACATACAACAAGAAGGAACAAACAATCAACACCAGCCAGACGCCTGGAGTGAAAAACTGGTAGTGAGTGAAGAGATTTGATCTGGCTGCTGTGCCGTTTTTCGACAGCCCTGAAAATTCGGCCAATGAGCTGTCATCGCTCAACGCAGTAACCTGATCGTTGGATTCTTGAGCGGCAATCAACGACTCGGCAATTCCGAAATCGGCCTCGACCTCCTCACGCATGGCATCAACAGATTCTATGGATTCGGCGTCATTAAGTTGTCTCTTCGAGACTGTATCGAAGTCCAAGTTCAACTTATCTCCAATGAACTCCTTGATGGATTCCCCACGGGAGCCTGCCGTGTGAAACCCAGGTTTTCCTTGGACGACCACGTGACCACCAGTCAAGAACTCGGCCACAGTGTGCGTTTGAGCATCATCCAAATCCACAACCACAACATTGGCGCTTATCTTTGTAGAGTTAGCGGGCAAATTGTCGACGTAAACTACGGAGCACTCCTTAGCTACGGGCAAGTCGATTTCAGACCCGCTCGCGTAGTGGACGTGCTTGAGAAACGTGCTTGAGGCACTGTTACCAATAGGTTCCTTGCGGCTCAATTGTCCCACACGGTAAACGGTCAAAGTTTCTGCAGGATTTTGCAAACAAAACTCGGCCGTGAACTTCTCAAAAGCCTGACCCAAGTCTCCAGATTTCGTGATGTACGGTAAACCTGCATCGTCGAGTTTTTGCGAGGAAAAAAACGAAGCAGTGTCAGCGAATGCCAATGCAGTGCTTGCGCAAGCAGCCAAGGCTGTCAACTTCATGGTGTTTACTTTTGGTTGAAGGGGTGATGGGTTAATGAATATGTCGACTTGGTTTATCAGGAGACCAGGCCTCGTTGTAATTGCGTGTATCACGTGACTCGCGATTGGAGCGCGCGCTCCAGCGAAATTTCGCCTCGGTGCACTCTGCTGTTCGTTTATCAATGCAGGCCAGAATTAGGATCTGGTGTTGAGGCAGAGTCTGTGGATAAACCTCAAAAGAATTTATTTCATATAATCCAGAAAATAATAACGTTCCTGCAAAAATGGCCGTCGATGTTCCTGCGTATGTATCTAATTTCCCGTTTGCATTGGGTGGTTCTTACTACCGAAGTATGATTCCTCAAAGTCTACAAATGACAATTGTCGGTCCCAGTTCAGAGGAGACTTCAATTTAATATCTGCCATTTGTTCTATGAATATTCTTTTTAGTCATACAGATCAATGGTAACTTTTCTTCCTTAATCAATGTTATAACTATCATTATGGCTCATTACTAACCAATCCTAGTTCTGTGGTCCAGAAACTCATGTTCTTTACAGCTGCCATGGTGATTTTGCCCTTGGTGACTTTTTTTGTTTGCCAGTACCTTTTTGAAAGCTCTTTGGTGAGTGGTGGTTCTGCTGCCTTGGCTGCTAATATTGTGTTGATCTCATATATCGTGGTTGCGTTTGCCGAGGACACATCGGATTCAACAATAGAGTCGAAGAAAGATCAGTAAAACATACAAATTCTTGCAATTTTTATGGGCTGTATCTGTATTATGAGTGGTGCCATTGATCTTATGGCTCAATGTCAAATGTTTATTAGGCCTGACACGAGACACTATCGAGAAGCGTCTAGGAAGTGTTTTAAAGAAAAAGACAAAAGAAGAAAGGTCATAATTGAATAAAGTTAAACAATTCATAAAGAGCATGGATCTTGAAAAGGAGATATTAACTAAAAAACAGGAAAATTTAAGAAGATAAACATATAAATAAAACACAATTTTGTCCTTTTAGTCTGAGCTCAAAAGTATGATTCGTAGAGGCGTATGAGCGATACTAGGCCTTGGCCATGCCGCACTTCTTACGCGTACACCATCTTCGGGCCCCACGCATAAGGCCAGTAAACCACCAAACGTTAACTTTGTTTCACCCGATTGACTCGTATATTTAACATCAAAAGATCCAGCCACATTTATTTTCTTTCTGTGCAAAACCATGGGTCATCAGCTACTACTTACTTCATGTATTCCTCACAACAAGTACACACAAACAGTTGCTACACTACAAGCATTGACGGGATCGCGGAGTCCTCAAAGCATTGCCACTTATACGATTTTGACCAAACCCAAGAACGTGTTTAAGCCGAAATTCGAGCCCGGGAAGGTCAATCAGATTGAGCAATTTTATATGAAATGCACTACAGTTTGGAATGATGAGGCCTCGCAAACACTCGATATTGCAACACCGGTGTTATCCGGTACTTCAGAGATAAATGTAGACAGACTATTTGCCGGTAAAGAGGTCAAACATTGGACGATGCAAATTTCCGACATTCCCAATGCAGGGAAAAATCCTGTGTCAGCTCAAAATTTCTATGAAAGTACGGTTGTTCATCACCACACGGGGATGAAAGAGCCAAAGCCTAAAAAAACGACGCCTAAGCCTGAAACAGACGAAGTAATTGAGATCTCACCCAAATCGCCCCAACCAGAGGCTACTACTAAACCCACTGATCCTGCTACAGAAGATACCGACATGACGGAGGCTTCGGAAGAGGAAACTAAAGACTCGTTTCTCCAGTTTCTTGAGGATTTGGGATACGGTGTGGTAAATCAATATTGGATGAAAGGAATTCGATTTTTCCAGGGTGATATTGTTATTGAGATATTTAAATTGTTTGTGCGTGATGACAATGCCCCATTTCAAGAGTCAAAAATCAAACTTCTGCTTTTGGACGACTCCAATGCATTCCAGATTAAAGCTTACATATCATTCCCCAAGGGGACTAGCGTCGAAATTATCAACAAAAAAACAAAGGATTTGACTAATCTTCAGGCTGCATTGCACAATTTGTTTGAACTTGATGTTCCCGACAGAATGAGTATGGACTCGCGTGTCGCCAGAGCCAATTAAACCGAACCCTTAGACTTTAACGTTGCTTTTAATGACATTATTAAAATCTTCGAATCCTTTTTCACTACTTTGAGTCTGGTTTATTTCTACCTGCTTCAACAAGTCAGTGAGCGTAAGTGGCTTGGTAGTTTGGTGGTCAGTTGCGATAAGCCTAAATACCTCCGACTTAGTCTTATCTAGATGTGAATCTTTATCTTGCTTCTGGAGTTGATTTATAAACTCAATTTGAGTGTTCAAGGCCTTGATCCATTTTTGTTCTGTCTCTGGCGATATATCTGATTCTAGTCCCGACAAGCGGAGCATCTTGCGTACGATCTTGGAATCCACTACCGGGGTTGGTCCCGGTATCAAATCATGGACATTTCCATTTGAGGTGCGAAGGAATTTGGCCAATTCTTCGCCATTCTCAATTTTGGGAAAGACTCTCCCTTGTAACACACGGGCACTTGTATATAAACTACGCCTAAGCATGCTTATCTGAGATTGCACCTATTATGATACCGGTGTTATCAATCGGCAATAGTGCGGTGCACGGGTGCAAGTTATATTGCCAAACTTTACATAATTATAATAAACCTCGGATGTGTGGTAGTTTATTAGCATATATTTTACAGATTTTTATAGCACCTGCAAAACACTTAATAATAATAAAAAAGTAACAAAAATTCAATCCCAGCTTCAATAATTTTGCAACACACGGAATCTCAAATGATCAAATAAGATATATCTAGGGCTTGAGCCCGCACTATTTCACACGTGATCATAATCCTGTTCGGCCTGCGCATGAGCTTAAGCAAAAAATTCGCGCCTAGTGAAGATGGAAATTTGAGCCTCGAAAAAAAATCTATCACTAACTATTCTTCACAAGTCGTCATGGGTAAAGATCACACCAAGAAGCAACACGTCAGAGTCGCTCACAGAACCGCTCCAAAGTCGGAAAACGTCTACTTGAACTTGTTGGTCAAGTTGTACACTTACTTGGCTCGTATGTATATTGAAGTTTAACAACCGCAGCTCGAAAATTAGTCGTCATATCGATGACCAAAACTCACTTTAACCAAAAGAAATATTGGTGGGGGAAAGTAAATCACTTGGAACCCATACACATGAATTCATGTTGTTTTTCCAGACACTTGTGCCTCGGATCTTGCGGGATTTTGGAGGATACCAAAAGGTCGGTTTTTCTAATTTGAATTTCTAATTGTCATTTTTGTGGACCGTTCTGGGATCCTTGGACCCACAACTGGAGGCAAAAGTGTCTTGGAACAAACTCTTGTTCACGGAAGCATCATCCCTTCCTTCTTATTTGCCGCTGTTGAAGAAATTGAAAAGTTTTTTTTTTTATCTTTTCTTCGACGGGGAGACATGTTATTCACTTACTTTATCTGTTACACCGGTGATTCGGACAAAGGTATATGGTAAGCAATGGATTACAGATGCTCAGGATACAAACTTACCGGTGATTCGGTGTTTCAGTTCTGGCATTGTCTCGTGCAAAGTTTCTGCGAGTGCATCTGATGTGCGACTAAAAATTTTTCCGAGCAGAACCCTGGATTTTATATACTAACATTATACAGGCCGTACTGATGCTCCATTCAACAAGGTTGTCTTGAAGTCTTTGTTCTTGTCTAAGATCAACAGACCACCTGTGTCTCTTGCCAAGATCAACACTGTCGTCTCCCAAAAGGGTGCTGCTGACAAGACCGTCGTTGTTGTCGGTACCGTCACTGACGACCTCAGATTGTTGGACGTCCCTAAGGTCACTGTTGCCGCTTTGAGATTCACTGCCGGTGCTAAGGCCAGAATCACCAAGGCTGGTGGTGAGGCTATCACCTTGGACCAATTGGCCTTGAGAGCTCCTAAGGGTCAAAACACCGTCCTCGTCAGAGGCCCAAGAAACGCCAGACAAGCCGTCAGACACTTCGGTTTCGGTCCTCACAAGGGTAAGGCCCCTAAGGTCATGTCCAAGGGCAGAAAGTTCGAGAAGGCTAGAGGTAGAAGAAACTCTAGAGGTTTCAAGGTCTAAGCTAATACTTACCTGCACTCCTCTTATATCATTAATCTACGGATTCATTCTTAATGTCATTTGTAATATCCGAATATACGTAACGGTCGGTTTTTTTTTCTTCAACCATTTTGTATCACTGTAAATTACTTCTTATTTATTTTTGTCACTGTTATCCGTTTCCTGATTAGGAATTATTATCGTAGTTTTCACATGTGGCTTGAGTCTCTTGCCCCATTTCTCAGTGCAGAACGCGCATGTAATCATAACCTCGAGTGAGATTTATGTAACTTTTAGAAACAAAAGAACAACGAATGCACGATAAGGTAGTGGTAGAATGCCATTATTGATCTTGCCAGATGAGATCCTCAATTTAATAATCAAGTTCTACATTCCGAATGATGGCCTTGGCCGTGGATTTGGATATTGTTCCATCCAATCGAGGTTGCAGTCCGCATACAGAGGCTTAATCAATTTATCTTCCACTTGTTCTGCCCTTCGGAACATTGTTGGCAGATATTTATTTTTGTTCTTAAGTTTGGTTCGCAGAAGCGAGATCGACTCGATCATGGCATATCCTCGTAGGATGGATGGATGGAGTGACTATGTTGAATATAGAACTAACTTCATCAGGATGTTGAGATCCTATAATGGATCGTATGTTTCGTACAGAAAGAAGGAAACTTGCACAAACATTGCTGGATTTGTGACTCGGTTGGAAATTCCAAATATATGTTTAACCAATGGGGATTTACAGCTATTTCCAGAACTCTCCCATTTAAGTATACTTGCGGAGCCAATGACTGCCAATGAACGGATTGACCTACCGCCGGAATTTCACCTAAATTCTTTATCGATCAATATTGAAACTCTAATTGCATTCCCAAAATTGATCAAAACGGCATCTGGGTGTACTCGTTTGGATCTTCTTTGTGACTTCAACTTCTGTAACCCAGACAAGTGGTTCCCTTATCTCGAACACAACCTCAGCGGAAATAATTTTAAAGAAATCAACTTGTTTTTTTCGGATTCACAGGCTTTGAGGTATGCATCAGTTATCTCATTTCTCGGGTTTATCTTGTCTTCTAACATAGAGCGATTGTCTTTGCGTTTATACAAAAAGACATCCGGACGCACAGGGCCTCAGTTTTGTCAAAGAATCGAATCGCCGATTGAAAGTGGACTTAGATTGGTCCGTATGATTTCTTTGTCACCGTGTCTCAAATCACTTACAATGGATCTTGAGATCATAAGTAGGCTTGATTTTGAAGCAGGCACTCATATTCCGCAGCGCATTTTGAGTACAGATAAAGACACGTGCTTCACCCTAGTGGATTATTCTCTAAGTGTACCCAAGTTACTTTTCAGACCTCGCGAAGCCGTGGCGAACTTGATTCAAGCAATGGGCGCCAAATATATTGCTTTCACTTATGGGGAAGTAATCGACCAGGCACAGCTTCATGCTCTTAGTGTCATTAGGGATTTGGTTCTGTACTTGAGTCTACTGTCACAAAGACACACCAAATACCACGCTATAAGTATGGTCTTTTTAGAAAAAGCTTGGTCTACTTCAGATGACAGTCTGGTCCGCCGTCATTTTGATGGAATCATTGATGCGAGTAAACGAACTTTACCCAGTGATTCAAAAGAGGCAGATTCAATAATTGCGGGTGTTTGTCTGACTCAATTACCTTCTTTTACTTCTTCAAGGTACAGAAAGAGAGAGGCTTTTCGTGTGAATCAAGATTGTGATCCAGATGGCAGCTGGCCCATGATTGATTGGGGCCTGAGCCAAGGCAAAGATGCATTTTGGTCGGTAGAAACTTCTTTACGAGACTTGGAGCATTACAGTGCTCGGGAAAGAGCTTTACTGAGTCTTTGGGAATGAGGGCGATACAAGCATTTTCTTCTTCAAATCTTTTAGTTTGGTTGTGATACGACCCTTTTTAACAGTCCATAGTCCAAGATAGGCATTTTTCATTGGACATTGAGCTGAAAAAGGTATTTTTTGACTGCATCAATAAAACAACCTCGTCAGTAATATTTCCTATTTATTGAAGAGCCGCGATTGCGAAATAGACATTGAGGCTTCGACCCCGCAAAAATAGTGCCTGAATTTGTTGTTCATTATATCATGCACCTCAACTCACTCAGCTGAATGTGCTGCTTACTCTTCGAAATTTAACATTTGAAGAGTTTCAATTAGAGTTTTGCCGCAAAATTTTCAATTTGAGTAATCTAGATAGTCAGATATGATGGAGTACTTTGGTTGCAAATACTCACAGTGTAGGTCAGACCAGTAAATATAAGCTTCTCCAAGTACGTATTAGAAATCAAAGGAATGGATTATTAGGCCTTGGCTTCCTTACCAAATTTCTTATCATGCCTGGACCATATGTTTAATATCCTTCACAAACTAGCATCTACAATATTCGCTCCCGTTCCAGACGAATTTAAAAAGGAGAAGAAAAATTTGGGCTATCACGATTTACATAAAATTTTAAAATTTGCAACTCCGGCATCCTAAGAAATAAGTTACCCGTTTTCAACAGTTTGATGTTTTACGATGAAGAATTGAGATTCGAAACCATGCTGTGCACAGGCATATAGCTCCTAGTTTCTCCATAACTTATTAGGATCTGTAGTCGCGTTGCCGTCACACATAGTTGGTCTCGTTTTTTTTTTTTCTTTTCATTCCTTCTTCGCGCGGCGTCTCACCACGCACGTGACGGGTGTGACTGCTATCCGCCTCACGCCTCATGCAGGGCCGGAAAATTCTCACGCTCTATCAGAATTTTGAAAGAAAATTTTACACCGTGTTTATACTCTCCATAATACAACCACAAGATGCCAGGTGTTACCGTCAAGTATGTGTCCACACAACGACCGTAGATGAAAAAAGCTCTCTGTGTTTGCATACGATCGATGGAATTTATTGCAGTGTGCTGAATTGCTGTTCTTTAAAACCCATGCCAATTTGATGGACTTCTTCAACCCAGTTGGAAACATGAATAAATGTCCATTAAAAACTACCACCGAATTCCGTGAAAGGATAATCCTCACGTTGAAAGCCACCATCGGATTCCATACCCCCAATCAATATTGAATCAATCACGAAATATCTGAATCCCATTAAGAAGTGATGAAACATAATCAAAAGACCACACATCACAGAGAGCAGATCATCCATGATCGTTTAATCGTATTCATTTCTTCGAAAAAAAACATCTTACTAACAATTTCCAGAGACGTTCCAGCTCAAGACTTCATCAACGCTTACGCCCAGTTCTTGCAACGTCAAGGTAAGTTGGAGGTTCCAGGTTACGTTGAACTTGTTAAGACCTCTGCCGGTAACGAGTTGCCACCACAAGAGTCCGAGACTTGGTTCTACAAGAGAGCTGCTTCTGCTGCCAGACACGTTTACATGAGAAAGAATGTTGGTGTCGGTAAGTTGAACAAGTTGTACGGTGGTGCCATCAACAGAGGTTTCAGACCACACAAGCACGCCGACGCTTCCGGCTCTGTCAACAGAAGAGTTGTCCAAGCTTTGGAGAAGATTGGTGTCCTTGAGATCTCTCCAAAGGGTGGTAGAAGAATCTCCGAGAACGGTCAAAGAGATTTGGACCGTATCGCTGCTCAAACCTTGGAGGAGGATGACGAGTAAATGCGTGTACTATGTGTATAACTCTTAATTAGAAGCATCAATGGATTTCTTCTGTGTAGAATATGAATGTTTTGTTTCATCTGTCGTGTTTTGTAACTATGTATGTTTAAGTTGGTACTTCATAGGCAACATAAAAAACTGATGGAAAATCTGACTATCATCGTCAGGCAATACGCTATTATTTTTATTACTCTTATCACCATAGGTCAATTCAAGAATATCCTACTTACACAATTCGTCAACTATAGAGACATTTGTAATAACTTTGAGCAACGTGCAGCAACAATTCTGGCCTCCTCTTCCTTCGCTGTGTCACTTACTCCACCTTCGAGCCCAAACCATTCTAAAGGCACGTTTTCAGGAAGACCGGAAATCCAATCCCGATACTCTTTCACTGAATTGGCATCAGGCATCGGTAATTTCATTCCCCGTTCTTCGGCAACTGCATTGCTGATCAAACTAAAACCTGGCTTATGAGAATCAGCATGGAAGACACTCTTTGCGAGCTCGACACAGTAATGCGAGTCTTCTGCCACCGGAATCTTGCCACCATAAATAATCTCTCCAACACGGTAAGCAATCTCAGTCCATGAAAAGTCACTCATCGTCTTCGACTTGGATGCCTCACCTGAAAACATCTGGCCAATAGCAAAGCCTGCTGCCAAAAGATCGGATTCGTTGATGTCGTAATTATTACGGAAAGATATCGGGACGTACTTGAGTCTTTCCTGAATTGTTGTATGATACCAACTCAATAGGAAGAAAATTTGCAATTCAAGCACGGAGGTCTCCGGCTTAACTAGGCAATCAAAAGTATTCAATAACATCGCCTTCCATTGTGGCTGCTCTTCCATTGTGAGTACACTCGACATTCCAATCAATTCATTTGGAATATTAGTTGCATCTAAAGAACAAGTCAAGAATAATTTGAACCCTTCCATAGCAGTCTTGTTTTGCAAAGCACCTTTTAAATGCGTGAGCCAAAGTGGTGACATTTGAATATTCTGAATCAATACCCAATGTCCCTTTTGCATGGCGCTGTCCAATGCCTCATTTGCAGCCTTCACACCTTCTTTTGCTCCCATGGAAACCTTTACAAGTGTCGTATTTGCGGCTCTGGCGCTTTCCTTGATTTGGAATGTAACGTCATAACTTTCAGAGGTTGCAAAAATGTGGGGTCCAACTGTCTGCCGGATCCAATCATCCAATTGTAGTTCACGATTATGGCGATTATCGAAGACGGTAGAGCAGTATGTTTCAATGGCCTTATGCTTGCTCATGGCTGTCAGCAAACCGAAAACCTCATCCACCAAACCAGAAACAATCCTAAAGTCTTCAATATTTTCGTACTTCCGCACGATCTCCTCCCAATTTTCAACCAAACTTCCCATTTCTTCCTCGGTAACCCAGGATTCTAGTAAAGGTTCAATTTTCTGGGCGTCACACCCGTAATTAATGGCCTGGAGTAAACTGGCAATAGCGTCCTTCACTCTTGGGCCGAACTTTATTCCATGGTACGATGCAGTGAGACATAAGCAGAAGAGCAACTTATCAGTCTTGAGAAGTGTTGGAGAAAAGAAACGGTACACCATACAATAAAGTCCCATGACTATCTCTTGAATGTTCACTGATGACTGGATGTCTATCAAAACACGCTTGAAAAGATCAATGAATCCAGCAAAGGAAAAGTTGTAAAACCGGTTGGTTTTAGCAAGAGACATGATTATGTCGAAAATATCCTTCAGGTGAGCTGCAACCTCACCAAAGTGGAGTCTCTCTTCGTTTACGGAAACCAATATCTTTTCACTCTCAGCCATCCTTTCATCAATAATCTTAGACTCGCTTTCAATTTCTTCCAATGAGTCAATCACTTCATCGTTGTCAAGGAATGTTCCCTTCAACTCATTCAAAGTGGCAAGTAGCAGCTTTCTGAGATTTAGCGAGCGGTAATTGTACTCACTTTGCAAAGCTTCCAATTCAACCCTTTTCCGTTCAAGCTCGGGATTAAAATGTTCAAGAGAGACATTCAAAACCCGATTTTCAAGGTTGCTCCTCGTTATCAGGAAATTAATTAGAACCGTGCGGGATCTCAAAAATGATGAAACGGTAATTCTCGAGTCTCGTGTATACAATATCAATCTAAACTGCTCCAGGAGGACCAAACTTTTTGAGCCAAATTGTACTATCTTTCTTCCACCCTTGTGCGAGACATCCTTCCGCAAAATCGAATCTAATATCGGATTATAAAGCTCTGTATTTTGGACAAGAACTGTTCCACCAAATCGTAAAGCATCCTCGAGAGTTTTTGCGAAAGAATCACTCAAAAAGCTTGTGACAATTAGGTCTTTATTGTTATAAGTTTTCAAAACAGTGAGAACGTCTCCAGCGGGATCAATTATGAGGGGAAATTCACTTCGACTTTTAATCGCAAAATTCTCAAAGAATAAGTCATCCTCGGGCAAACCACTCTTCAACCAATTAATCCCCTCCGTATTTGTCGTCAACAAAGATGCAAGACCCATCGTTCGATCGAATTTAATACCGCTTTCTTCCAACCTTCTCTTCCACAAAGCAATCAAATCCTGCCTTTCTCTTTGGTTAAGATTGCCGCAATATGTCGCGAAAGCCGATCCGAGAATAGAATTACCTGTCAATCTTTCACTCTCCTCTTGGAACCCTTTTGTACTAGCCAACCATCTCTGGCGCTCTTTGGTTAAGTTTTCTATGAGCTTCATGCTTCGGTTCATTTTCTGTTCTATATCGCTCATTTCCGTCTTGATCTTTTCGGCTTGCCTGATGACTTCACTGTATTTATCTTTGTACGACTCAATGCTCTGCTCCAACTCACTGATCATATCACCAATAGCGATCAATTGAGCCTTAGACTTCGTTGCATAAGCTTCCAAAGCAGCAACCTGCTCCCTGAGTGGTCCAACTCGCACCAATATTTCCGAGTATTTAATTTGAGCAATAACCCATTGAAGAATGGGCCCACATGCCTTACTCGCCCGGTGAATAGTTTCATAGTTATAATCTGGACGGGAAAGATACACATCCTCCATGTAAGCTCTTAATTCAGGCAGTAATCGCGTCTCGTTGTCAAATGAAACAATGTTTGTGATGAAATCATCCTGGCGTACAAATAATTGTACATCCCTCCACGTCGAAACTTGGTAGCCAAGAAGAATACAGACAGACTCCAAAGCCAACTTGATCGATGCTGGCGGGTTGGACATACTTCTCAACTCGGTCAAATGTTGCTTTTTGATGTTTTGTACACCTCTTTGAGCTTCAATTACAGCTGGCTCAGCGAGTTCGAGATCTTTCATAACAATCGATCGCCTACTTTGTATTTCTGCTTCCTGTTTCTCGAGCTCTGCTTTTGTGGCCACGGAAAATTCTCTCTTCCTCTCAGATTCATTCTGGTCCATGATCATTTGATTTAGCATTTTCCGAGCCTCTTCATCTTTGATTTGAAGACGGGATTTCTTCTCTGATAAAACCTTTTTCATCTGACTAACTTCAAGAACGGTCTCACGCAATTTATCGAGACCGATATTTAGATGTCTTTGATTTTCTTCCAAACTGCGTTGCCCCTTGGTGAATAATTGTTTGAATAAATCAATAAAATCAAGAAATTGTTTCGGGACAACCAGTGAGCTTGCATCAGAAAATGACCGATGCATGAAGACAAAGGCATCAATGACGGCTCCTCTAAATGTCGAAATTTCCTCATGTGTAAACGAAGTGAACCCACTTGGGATGACGAAAGTGGATTGGTCCAATGGAACGTCATCCAACAAAGACTCTGCCGCCTTCTTGAGGGAACAATCTGACCAATCCCCCATCCAGCTCATGACACATCTATTAAAAAGTGCGGGTGAAGAGTTTATCTGTGGAGTGTTCTTGTTTTGTAGTTCACTCATCGTGAAGGCAACGTGTAGATTCTCCGAGACCTGATTGGTGAACCACTTATAAATTTCCTCTGCTGTATCCAAAATAAGCCCACGAGCAGAGGCCTCATTTGCGCACAATTTGATCAAATTGTCCAAGTTTTCACCCTCGAAAAGTCCTGGAATTTCTGAGTTTGCCAACAAAGTATTCATTCTTTCAATAAATGACGCCTCCAAGATGCTCGATTCGTCAATCAAGTAACAGATCTGCTCACCCTTTACACAGCAAATCAAAACATCACGGAGAGAAGCCTCGAACTCTGCAATCGTAAAGTTTGAGTGAACTTTCAATTGCACAAGCCTCATTCCATTCATCCAGGTGACGAATTTGGTCAAACAGGTTTTTCCACTTGTGCTTGGTCCCACTAAGATCATATGACCTTGATGCTGTCTTAAAACCCTGTCGATTCTCAAAGCATGATCCAACCAGTCTTCGAATAGAATTAATTTGTTTTCCATTTCCTCTTCACTGAAAACCTTCAATCTTTGTCTGACAAATGCAGTTAATGAACCTTCCGACACAGACTCATACTCTCCTGTGAGCCAAGTAGAGTAAAGAACTGGTCCTTTGAGAACAGAATTTAAATCCACATTTGGAAAGTTCTTAGCAGCTAAGGTCCAAAATAAATTTTTGCACCATTCTCTATCCTCATTGGAAACAAGTCTATCATAAAATAGTCTCAAACCTTCATGATACCAGAGACGGATAAGTTCAGAAAGACTCGAGTACGTTACATTCATAAGAGTCTCTAGAAGACCTCTACACCATCTTGTCAATTCTCTTGGAGAGTAAATGTAGTGACCCTGTTTCTCAGCTGTTAAGAACAACCTAGTAGACTCATAAACATCAATCATGGCGTTCGTCAAGGCATCAGAATAAGACCTAATGCTTGGCGCACATTTTAAAGATGCATCATTCAAACTAGTGTAGATTTGCCTAAGAGCTTGTGGCCCAGGATAATCAACCATTACTAAAGTGACATGCCTCATAAAACGGTCACTTAATTTGTTCCGCCCTGGGTCATTAGGATTGTTACATGCGCCAACAAATTGAATGTTTCTCAAAGTAATCCAAGAAAGGTCACTTGGTCTCCAAAATCCCGATCTTTCCACCATTTGCCGCATGAATGAAATCACCCGTTGGGTTCCATAATTATCAACCGCTGGTAAATTTATCTCATCGCAAAAAACAACAGCCCATTTACCTTCGAATTTCGGACTCAACTCCAAGCCAACGTTAGTCACTTTATACTCACAATGCTGTTCTAAAGTGCTCAATAATGCTTCAGGAGATGTATCTTTGGAAAAGTTCAAGGAGATAAGTTCTAAGTTTGAAGAGCTTCTGAGTGCTTTGAAAAGAGTCATTGTTTTACCTGAACCCGGTGGACCGCAAAGAATCAATGGTGAATGCTTGTTTATAATACCATGAATCAATGATTCATGCATCACTGTATCCATAGTCGGTACTATGGTTCCTGGATCCAAAACTTGATGCGGCTCGAGGTCAGTATACCCAACAGATGTCGACCAAGTATCCCATTCGAAATCCGGAAGCGAGATTCTGCAGTGAGAAACGTTTTTTGGGATTTCTAAGTGAGAAAATGGTTCTAACTTTTCAATGAAATCGCGCAATTTCTCCTTCTCTTCAAAGGAACAGTCTCCCGAGAAAGCCCAAATAATCGACAAAACAAGCGCCTTGTACACAAAAGTCTCAAGATTCCCAACCCCTGAGTCAAATTCAACATGCTTCAGTAATTTCGAAATGTGGATCTTGAGGTAAACGAAAAGCCCATTAATAAGTCTATGCGAATCGATATCCATGATATGTGAAAGATTCGACACGAATGTAAATGTTTCTTTAATAAGTGGCTCGATTTCAAGACCCAAGAGCATTTCAGCAATTTCATTCACCAAACTTTGAGTCCTTGTCGTTTGAACCCAGTCTTCCAGCTCGGATATTTCACCTAAAGAATGCTTGAGAAGGTGAATGTGACGCCTCCAAAGAGAGCTTATCTCGACAAGAGAAACGTCAAACCATATCATAGCACATCGACTAATTGTAGCAGGTGTCGCGTGATCAAGATTCAGAACTTCAAATACTATTCTCACGTTTTCAGGAAGCTCTAGTCTTTCACCATTAGGAAGAGTCAATAGCTTGTTATCATCAAGCAAACTATTAAGGTTTTCTGCCCACTCTGGATCAATGTCTCCATCAAAAACAATCCACGTCCGCCGGTCCAATTCACCTTTCATATTAGCCAGGATATTCCTTATGATTTTTGTGAGTAAACCATCAGTCCAATCTCTTGTCACAGGGTCTAAAGCACCAAATAAGGTGTCTTTCGTCATGACCTTACTATCAATAGTATATTTTTTAAAGGGTTCTCCTTCCATAGTACTCAAAGTGCTGAGAACCAGATCCATAACTGTCGATTTTCCGCTACCTGAATGACCAACTAACATAAACCCGTGGTGAGATTGTTGAATCTGGAAGACTTGGAGGGCTTTTTGAGAAAAATCCTTAGTAAATTGCAACCCCTCGGCGATCGCATAGTTGTTAAGTTTTGTCACGAATTGAGCGTCTCGTTCTAGTATTTGATCCACAAATAAATTGTATTCAGAAAGCATCTTTTCGAACACAGCATCGTCTCCTTTGACAAGTTTCGGGCCTATTGTTTCTATCAAAGATTTCAGAAGTACGGATATCTCAATAGAACGCACATCAGGACTCTGAGAAAGTACCATGTTCTTTTTTCTGATAGCTCCTGCCTTATTCAAAATACTTTTCAAGGCTCTCAAGCCAAAGTCATAATGAGACTGTATGCTCACGCTCATCTGTAACTGCTGGAAAAAGGGGATCAAAATATTAGATAAATCCTTAGAAAATCGGAATCCATGAGATGTTAAAATCACCTCGGCGATGATCTCCTTATCCGGTTTATTCATTGCAAAGCCCCTGAACAACTTTTTTAAGTTTTCGGGTAAATCATTTCTCCCAATGTAGTCTGGATTCATTGTGACAAAAATTCCAGTTTCAGGGTTAACAGTTATCATTTTTTCCGAAACAGAAACAAGCTCTGATATTTGTAAAGAGGTTTCAATCCGCTCGAGTTGAGTAGAGAGGGAACTCAAAATCTTTGGCTCAAGTCTATTAAACTCATCAAAGCACCCCCAACAACCAACTTTGCATATTCCCAAGAGAATTCTGCCCATTGACTGAAAATCAAAAGAGTCATCACAGCAAAACACTAACACCATTCTACCCAAATTTTGGCCGAGAGCTTTCACGCATTCAGTTTTTCCTGTTCCGGCAGGGCCGAAAGGAGAACCTCCTAATTTTTGAGCCAAAGCCTGGGACATTGCTAAAAAGCATTTGTTAACCAAAGGAGTAATTGCTAGGCGTTCCACGACTCCCAAGTATTCAAATCCGTAAGAAAATTTGAAGCGGCCTTGCTTAATGAAAATTCTCTTGAAAGGGTCTTTTTCATCAGGTTTGCAATAAAACAATTGTTCGGAATTCCATATTGCTGTTCTCAAAGATGCATCAGCTTTAATCAAACTCTCAAACGTTTCTTGGTGGTGTAAACTCTCTATGATAAGGCATCTCACCTTGCTTAAGAAGATAATATCGTCGTTCTTGGATGCCAACAGTGACAAAATTGATATCAACGACTTATAAAATTCAAGGTCGCTTTTCAAGTCTCCAGACTGAAGACCAAGTTCAAGTCTCGATGTGAAATGAACCTGAAATGCGACAAGAAGCACTTGTTGTGGAACTTTATCAATAATCGACCAAGTTGACTCCTCAACCAAAAAAAACCCAGCTTGACAGGATTTTTCAAGCTCTTTTACCGCCTGACAAATTTTTACCGATATTGTAATCTTGATTTCAGTTTCAAGAACACCCAACCATTGAGCCAAAGCACGATTCTTTATCAAAGAAACAGGAGTATCAAGCACAATGATCTCTCCTTGTACACTTGTAACCGAGATTATTTCTGATGTATCCCTATCTATCGAAACAGAGAAAACCCCAGGAAACATTTTCTTCATATGCTTATTAATTTGAGCTGCATCGTTCCCGCTTCCTAAAAGCTCCAATAAATCTTCATTTCCAAGAAAGAAAAACCTAGGAAAGCGGTCCCTTTGTTTATCAAGAAAGTCGGTTAAACCCCTGACTGTTTTCACCAATGAGTCGGATAATTTCCCCATAGCCTTTGGAAGATCTTTAATCGATAAAATTTCAATAACAAGATTGACGCTGCTGGCCTTCTTGAGCAAAGACAAAAACTCGAACGATATATTGTCGAAGCGAGATGACTCAAGAGGTAGAGAAGCTTTGATTTCATTATTGGAACCAAATACGCCGTCCAAATAGACCCATTGTCTTTGAACATCAATCCAGGTATTTAGAAGACTTGTGAGATCGTTTAACTTACTCTCAAGCTCATCTCTTTCTCTTTCAAATTCTCCATGAAATAAAGAATGTTTGATACTCGCAAGAGTTCCAAGGTTTGTGGCACATTGATCAAACAAGAAGCTCCAATTCTTAACCAAGCGGCATTTTCCGTTATGGCTAAAAGTCTCAAAAATAATACTCGACCATTCTTCGTTGATTTTTTCGAGACTCTCTTGTACAACTTGCTCGCCATTGGCTTTTTCCAAAATATTACGAATGACAACCTCGTTCATTTGAAAATTGATATCCAAAACATCTTTGACTAGTACGACTTCCTTGCTTTTCTGTTTCAGACCAATTAAAGAGAATATTTGAGTCCAGTGTCTTTCTTTCATTGCATCACTTTTCAACTCCGATAAAACGGGAATCTTTTTGAGGAATCCCCTAATAGCACCTTGCAAAGAACTAAACGCGGAATATTGACGTACGGTCATGGGACAATCATTACAATCTGATATGATGTCTTCTAGTTGATGTTTGAGGTTTCTCACGTGTATCTCCCCCCATTTCTGCCTCTTAAGATTCTCCAAATTGTCCCATAAGTTTTGAATAGTGGACCACACGACCTTGAGCTCAGAGATATCATCCTCGAGGATTTCAAGAACTTCCTCAACTTCCAAATCCAACTCCATGGACGCCGCGATATCAAGTAATGTTCTTTTGTGATTAAAAAGGTATCTTACCTTCGACTTGTATTTAGCGAGAACTGCCAACGCAGCTGAAGGTTCTAAAGTTGCAGAAATTGGCTTGTTTTCTTTCCAGTCTTCACTTAAGCTTCTTGAAGAATCCTGAATGTCAGACCATTCTGAAAGTATTTTCAAATTCAAGGAATCGTAATTGGAGGATATTTTCTCTAAGCTTTTCGAAAGTAAACTTTTGACATTCGAGATCTGGCCCTCGAGCTGTTCGACGTAAATCCAGTTGGTAGAAGCCGGTATATTCTGGTGATAGAGATACAGTTGACAACGGGCAAGACAACTTATGTGTTCACTCCAATCAGCCACCTTGGATTTGACAGAGAAGATTTCTCCAACCGAATTCAAAACTGATGAAGGGGCCCCCTCAAAATCAAATTCAATTAAGAGGGTTTTCTGAGCGGCTGCTAATTCATCGAAGCACATTTTGCTCTTTGACTGCAGGCGATTAACAAGTATCTCTAATACTTTATTCTCGATAGATTCAAATCGCTTTGAGACCTGAAGCTCAATTCCAACAAATGTAATATTCATCACACCATTAATTTTATGATATCCATTCTTATTATCAAAAACATTTCTCAAATTGATGATTTCTTCTGCGGTTTTCATGCATTCTTCGATCAGCATACCCGAGGTAAAGCGCTTCTCTTCTAGCCTGTCCTCCTCAGAGAAAAGATTTTGCATGAGTACCCATTTCGAAAAGTACTCTTTGGCACTTTCATGCGCCCACTCTATGACCGACATCGTATGCGTGAGGGCCTTCAGTAAATTCTCAGAATCATGATAGCAAAAATATTGTAGTCCATCGTCCAAGGAAATCAACTCAAGATTTTCAGTTAGCTCAAGAGTCTTGTTGACGCATCCCACCCAAGTCAGTTTAGAGCTTTCAAGCGGCGGATATACCAGAAAAACACCATCTGCAAAGTTTATCGCATGCGTACGAGGTTCTAGTCCTTCAAAGTTTCCCTCGCTATAAGGGTACTCAGAGATACAGCTTGCAATTGAATGGAGTTCTTTTTGACATCTTTTAGTAATGGTTTCCATAAGATCGTGGTTGACAATTTGCACAAAACATCCAATATCACAATAATCTGCTCTGATTATTTCGGTCACCTCCTCGCGAATGGTAAGCATCTTGTTACTCACATCTTCAAGTGTATATAAACATTCTGAAAGTCTGCGGATGTGAATATTGTACAACCTTTCATAGACTCTGTTGATCAGATTTACCTCGCAATAAATTTTGTGGATATTTTCTTGGAGAAGACTTATTTGGGCTAAGGGCGAATTTTCTGATCTCAAATTCTCCAGAAACCCTTCTCCACTTTCTTTAACATTCATCTCCAGCAAAATCAGCAACCAAGAAATGTCCAGTACCCGTTTCAAAAGAGTGTATATCTTTTGTTTCTGCTCCTCGACGAGAAAACCGAACTTCATACCATAGTCTGTTTTTTCACTTACTTCAAGCACAATTTCCTCAAATAAACTCACATGTTCGAAAAGTGAGAATACTATTGGCTGCATTGCCCTGTGGCGACTGAGTTGTACACGTAGGGTAGAAGGCACTTCAAATCCCAAATTTAAAAGGCTTTCTTCCTGATTTAGCAAGGCATCAATCCCGGCATTGAAATCGACGACTAATTTCGAGATATTGTTTTCTGTAGCCTCTTCGACCCTGAGTACATTCCCCAAGGAAGACGAATTCTTGGAAACTTGCGTGGCATTCTCGATCCATTTAGTGAATAGACCATCGATATTGGCCCTTTGATAATAAGAAGCAAGTTTCATTTCAATTTTGGATCCAACTGAGTAGCTATTCCAATCCTCACCCAAGAGCTTGCGAAGATTATTGAGGTAAAAGTCTGCTTTTATTTTGAATAAAAGTTCCCGAGAAAGGGACTTAAAAATTGAATCGCTTTCTGAAGATTGGGGCGTGGCGGAATATGAGAGGCTTAGTAAATTATCAATCTCAGCAGACGCAACATCCAATATGTCAAGCTTGTGTCTATCATCAATGAACAGTAAAATGAGATTAGAAGAGTCTAGACTCGATTCTCCAACAATCTTATCAAACAAGCATAAATACTCCACGAACGTCTGACTTCGTTCGAAATTCCGATTAATTATAACGCACATATTCTCCAGAACTTTTGTAAAAGCATCAGTGTATAGTTGATGACTAGTTTCCCATAATGAAGCACCTTGTTTTGAAAAATCAAATGGACTCGAAGGGACCAATTGTTTGCTGAAAGCCAAATTTATGTGTTGGATCTGACTATCTGCACCTTCCAAACAATACAAAGCTTGAAGAAGCTCTTCATGCTTCCTTCTCAATACCACTAGAGTCTCCACTCTTTCTTTAATTGAATTCAAAAGTGCCAGTTCAATTTTAATCACCATAAATTTCTCCTGTCTTTTTCTCATCAACTCTCTTATTATGTTAACCATGAACTTAACATTTATTTCAACGGTTCGAAAAACACTGTCAAGATTTTCCAAACAGGCAAGAAATTTCTGGTATGTGACACCCACAAGATCCAAAGAAACAAGTAAGCGGGAAATAATCTCGGCAATCTCTTCGAGCAAGAGCTCAACCAACGCTATCATTCTCGTCAAAGATAATGAATTCAGACCCTTCCATCTTTTTAAATGACTAAATAAAGTGCCGATTGTCATTTCAAGCTTTTCGACACTCTTTGCGCCCTCTTTCGGACTTTCGCTGTCGAGCGTAAGCTCTGCAATTGGAAGGTCTTTTAAGAGATCATTATATGAGCGAGTTTCCTCCAACAGTTCCGAAATTCCAAGGTTATTTTGGAAAGCAAGAGTGACCTGAAATCTCTTGGCGGCATTGAGAATGTCTATTGCGCTTTTAACCTCCGATTGAAGTGTCTGTTCACGGAGTGAAACTAAAGTAGTCTCTAGAACAGCCCAAAACTGAATTTCATCTTGCAACGAGTTGCCCTCGGAGATACTCTTCGCCACATTCGTCACAGCCTGTATCTGTTGAATCCACGAATTGACAATTTTCGTGAGATCATTCAACACCTCGATATCGGAAACAATGGCAGGGTCTTGTGGTGACTCTGGATTGGATAAAACCTTTTTGAGATGCTGTGGTACGGTCGCAAGAAGATCCGGAATTTGAATGCGATTTTGGAGATGTCTCAAAGAAATTGTGAGCTCATTAAACTTCTTCTTTGTTGCGGAAAGTGATGCCGAAGAAGTGTCTGAGACTTCATTGTGGGCAACAAAATCAAAATAAGGTGTAATCGCCAACGAAACAAGATTCATGATCTGACCATATGAGTCTCTATGCACATCTCTATTCACTTGCTCAGCCATTTCCCGGTTTGGAATCTCAGAATTTTGCGAATCGGGTTCTGTGGAAGGATATACCGATTTGTTAACGCCGGGAATATTGATCACGTGGATCTGGGCAATGAGGGGCAACTGGTCCAGAATCACGCCTGCTTGTTTCATCATGACAATCAAAAGATCAAAATCACTGGACTGATTTTCTAAGTCCGAGAGAATCTGGAAACTTTCACCATTCACCATCACATAAAGTGCATCGGGTTGTGCAGTTTTTAAAAACGCTGATGCAAAGAGCCGACCCGTCTCTACCCAGTTGCTACACAGAAACACATCTTCACCAGAAGCATTGACCAAATTATTTATAAAGCCGAGGATGATCGACTCATCGAACTTCATGGTGTGTTGTGTGAAATTTTTAGCTGTATTGATGAAAACACACACGCTACTACATAATTCACTGCGATCTGCGTTTGTTTTGATTGGGTCACGTGTGTGGTCACGTGATACAAATTGAAAGTGAGAATGTCGTGTCGTGTCGTGTCGTGTCGCGAGTCACCTAATTTCAGATTTTAGCCAATTTCCCGCACATCATCTCCCCCACGGAGTTAGCCCCCAAAAGGGCAATCCTCTAATTCTTCTGAGAAAAGCCGCGTCGGAAACATTCCCATTCCCGTGGCCCGGGTGGCGTGTGTGAGGTTTAATCTCGATGGCGAGTTAGAAGCCCCTGCATCCCAAAAACTTACATTCCTCGTCTTTCTCCCAGTTATGAAGTAGGCTGACTAATTCTATTCTTATACTCAAACGACGAGTTTTTTGAGTGTTCTTACTTTACGCCACGGCGTACACTCAATGAACATAAATGTAAACTTACAACCAATTAAATTCAACAAAAACAAGTGATAAGATAAACACTAGGGTCTATCTTTGATTGTACAATGATAAATTATTACAGTAAACTGTTTAGAGTGTGCATTGACAAAACAAGGTCAAGGAGTGTTTGCTCCCAACAGCGCGCCCGCCGCCACAGCCTTGCAAGTTCAGTTTCGGAAAATATTTGCCCCTCCCCGAGTCCCGGGCATTATGCCGGATTCTAAAAAAAAAATGCTAATCAAGAGTACTTGTATACAGGCGGAACCGGGAACAAAGTTGCTTTTCATTCCGGCCGGAAATTGAGAAGGCTATCCGTATCTCTGGAAACTGTACAGATTATCTCAAAATATACATTCAAATCTCTTTGGGTCTTTCAATTCCCTTTTTAAATTCTTTTGCAAAAAAAAAAAAAAAATTTAAGTAGGAAATAAAAATGGAAATGGAAACCGGCTCGGGTGTCTTTTCTTACCCGGATGATGCGAAGGCCGCATGTAATCTTTACGAGGGCCACTTTTTTGTTTTGCTCTCGGTCCAGAGGGGATGCATGATAGGCCTGCGCGATGGCTAAAGTCCGCCAAGCAGCGCAACTCGAGGCCATTCCCATAAGAAGGCTAATTTTCGCCGTCTTGTGGCCGCAATTTTTTTTTGTTTTTTTTTTAAACAATAATTACAATCTTCCAGAAATCACGTATTTGCTATGAGTGCTCGGCAAGACAGTGTGACCAACCTAGATGGTGACAAGTTTGTCAGTGCTGGAACCCAATATACTGGCCCGGAGCCAGTTCCCGAGGTTGGAGCAAATTCTGACGAAGAAACTTCTCTCAATCAATATCGTGGTTTTGACTCCAATGCGCAAGGCGAAATCCGCAATTTGGCCAGAACCTATTCTCATGCTGACTCTGTTGGTACCAAATCATCTGGTGATTTGTTGAAGTACCTTACTCATATGTCGGAAGTGCCTGGTGTTTCGCCATACGCCGATGTCGAAGATTCTTTGAACCCAGATAGCGAAAACTTCGACTCCAAGTTTTGGGTCAAAAACATGAGAAAGTTGCTTGACTCTGACCCTGAATACTATAAGCCCTCGAAATTAGGACTTGCTTATAGAGACTTGAGAGCATATGGTATTGCTGCTGGATCCGACTATCAGCCCACAGTGACAAATGCTCTTTACAAGATTGCAACTGACCAACTCTCTTTCCTCAACAAAAACTCCGACCGTTACTTTGATATTTTGAAGACCATGGATGGATATTTCAAACCTGGTGAGCTTACAGTTGTATTGGGTCGTCCTGGTTCTGGATGTTCGACTTTATTGAAGACCATTTCTGCCCATACGTACGGTTTTAATATCGGCAAAGAATCCAAAATTACCTACGATGGTCTTTCTCCCTCCGAAATCGAGAAGAACTACCGTGGTGATGTGATTTACTCTGCGGAATCCGATGTGCATTTTCCTCAATTATCTGTTGGAGACACTCTTGAGTTTGCTGCCAAAATGAGAACCCCACAAAACAGAGGACCTGTTTCAAGAGAAGAATATGCTAAGCATATGGCCTCTGTTTACATGGCCACTTACGGTTTGTCACACACTCGTAACACAAATGTTGGTAATGATTTCATTCGTGGTGTCTCTGGTGGTGAGAGAAAGCGTGTTTCCATCGCTGAAGCCTCGTTGAGTGGTGCTAACGTGCAATGTTGGGATAATGCTACCAGAGGTTTGGATGCTGCCACAGCACTTGAGTTTATTCGTGCTTTGAAAACTTCTGCTGCCATTTTGGATGCCACCCCATTGATTGCCATTTATCAATGTTCTCAAGACGCCTATGATTTGTTTGACAACACCATTGTGCTTTACGAAGGTTACCAGATCTATTTCGGTAAGGCAAAGGAGGCCAAGGAATACTTCATTAACATGGGTTTCGAGTGTCCTCAACGTCAAACCACTGCTGATTTCTTGACCTCGTTGACCAACCCCGAGGAAAGAGTTGTTCGCCCTGGCTTTGAAAATAAGGTTCCAAGAACTCCACTCGAATTCTCTGAATACTGGCGTCACTCGCCTGAGTATACCGCTTTGACCACCACGATCGACAACTACTTCCAAGAAGTTCAAACCAGTGGAGTTCGTGACGAGTATCACAACTCTCATGTTGCCAGACAAGCCAAACACACTTCCGGCCGTTCGCCTTACACTGTGTCCTTTGGAATGCAAGTGAAGTACATTGTTGGAAGAAACTTTTTAAGAATTAAGGGTGATCCCTCTATTACTATCTTTTCCATTTTCGGACAGGGTGTTATGGGCTTGATCTTGTCGTCGGTTTTTTACAATCTTAATTCTTCTACAGGTAAATTTTACTACCGTGGTGCTGCCATGTTTTTTGCAGTGTTGTTTAATGCGTTCGCATCGTTGTTGGAAATTATGTCTTTATTTGAGGGTCGTCCAATTGTTGAGAAGCATAAGAAGTATGCTTTGTACAGGCCTTCCGCTGATGCCTTGGCGTCTATTGTGTCTGAATTGCCTACTAAGCTTGCCATGTCGACCATTTTCAACTTCCCTTACTACTTCATGATTAACTTCAGAAGAACGCCTGGTAACTTCTTCTTTTACTGGTTATTCTGTGCTCTCTGTACCTTGGCAATGTCTCACATGTTCAGATCTTTGGGTGCTGTCTCGACCTCTTTAGCTGGAGCTATGACACCTGCCACAGTCATTTTGTTGGCCATGGTGATCTTTACGGGTTTCGTGATTCCAACCCCAAACATGTTGGGATGGTGTAGATGGATTCAATACATCAACCCCGTCTCGTATGTGTTTGAGTCATTAATGGTCAATGAGTTTAACAACCGTGAGTTTAGCTGTAGTCAGTTCATTCCTGCAGGTCCGGGCTACAATTCAACAGCTACAATTAACAATGTTTGTAGTGCGTCGGGATCGAAGCCAGGACAGGCATTCGTACAAGGTACTGATTACTTGGCTGTGACGTTCGAGTACTACGCCTCGCACAAGTGGAGAAACATTGGTATCATTATTGCCTACATTGTCTTTTTCTTGTTTGTGTACATCGGTTTGACTGAGCTCAACAAGGGTGCCATGCAAAAGGGTGAACTTGTCTTGTACTTGAGAGGATCTTTGAAGAAGGTTAAGAAGGAAGCAAAGGCAAGAGAGGCGTCCGCGGATGATCTTGAAAATAGTCTTCCTAATGAGAAACTTAATTTGAGCGAGACACTTGAGCAGTACAAGGAGAGATCTGACTCCTCGTCGAGCGAAAAGGGATCTGCGCAAAAGAAGATTTTCCACTGGAGAAACTTGACATACAGCGTGAAGATTAAATCTGAGGACAGAGTTATTTTGAACCAAATTGATGGTTGGGTCAAGCCAGGTCAAGTTACTGCATTGATGGGAGCTTCTGGTGCGGGTAAAACCACTTTGTTGAACTGTTTGTCCGAACGTCTTACTACCGGTGTTGTGACTGATGGTTCTAGATTGGTTGATGGTAAACCATTGGATGCGTCTTTTCAAAGAACTATTGGTTATGTTCAGCAGCAAGATATTCACTTACCAACTTCTACTGTTCGCGAAGCCTTGAGGTTCTCTGCTCATTTGAGACAGCCTAAAGAGGTTTCAAAGAAAGAAAAAGATGATTACGTTGAATATGTCATTGATCTTTTGGACATGAATATCTACGCTGATGCATTGATTGGTGTTGCCGGTGAGGGTTTGAATGTTGAGCAACGTAAGAGATTGACAATCGCTGTTGAATTGGTTGCAAAACCAAAGTTGCTTCTTTTCTTGGACGAGCCAACCTCTGGTTTGGACTCTCAAACTGCTTGGTCTATTTGTAAGTTGATGAGAAAGTTGGCCGACCATGGTCAAGCCATTTTGTGTACCATTCACCAGCCTTCGGCTATTTTGATGCAAGAATTTGACCGTTTGTTGTTCTTGCAAAAGGGTGGAAGAACTGCGTATTTCGGAGACTTGGGAGAAAACTGTCAGACATTGATCAATTATTTCGAAAAGAACGGCGCTCATCCTTGTCCAAAGGAAGCAAACCCAGCAGAATGGATGTTGGAAGTTGTTGGTGCTGCCCCAGGTTCTCATGCTGCTCAAGACTACTTTGAAGTCTGGAGAAATTCGGAGGAATATGCTGCCGTGCACAATGAATTAGACTACTTTGAAACTGAGCTTCAAAAGCTACCAGCTGATGAGAACCCAGGAGATAAATCGTCTTACGCTGCTCCATTCTGGAATCAGTATCTCCTTGTCTCTCAGAGAGCTCTTCAGCAATATTGGAGACTGCCTGGATACATTTATTCAAAACTTTTCTTGGTTACATCTTCCACTTTGTTCAATGGTTTTTCTTTCTTCAAGGCTGGAACTTCCATGCAGGGTTTGCAAAATCAGATGTTTGCTACATTTATGTTTTTCATGCCA
Organism: Metschnikowia koreensis; assembly: GCA_030569435.1. Taxonomy (NCBI): domain Eukaryota; kingdom Fungi; phylum Ascomycota; class Pichiomycetes; order Serinales; family Metschnikowiaceae; genus Metschnikowia; species Metschnikowia koreensis. Next base: position 203,061 of record JAJMKX010000251.1, on the reverse strand, counting down.
TTGAACACGTTAATCCAGCAGATGTTGCCATATTATGTCAAACAGAGAGAGGTTTATGAGGTGAGAGAGGCCCCATCGAGAACATTCAGTTGGGCTGCTTTTATCACTGCACAGATCACTGCAGAAATCCCATTTCAGGTTGCCATCGGAACTATTGCATTCTTCTGTTGGTATTACCCAGTTGGATTGTACGAGAATGCCGTGCCTTCAAATACTGTTCATGAGCGTGGAGGTTTGATGTTCCTCTTTATCACCTCTTTCTTCGTGTACTCGTCGACTTTGGGACAACTTGTTGCTTCGTTCAATGAATCTGCAGAAAACGCAGCAAACTTGGCGAATCTTATGTTCATTATGTGCTTGAACTTTTGTGGTGTTTTAGCAGGGCCAAATGTTTTGCCTGGCTTTTGGATTTTTATGTACAGATGCAACCCATTTACTTATTTGGTGCAGGGAATGTTGAGTACCGGATTGGCCAAGAATGTTGTCAAGTGTACCCCCAGAGAGTTGGTTTCCTTCAACCCATTCCAAGGACAAACTTGTGGTGAATATGTGGCAAACTATGTTAAGGTAGCAGGCGGGTATGTTGTCAATCCTGAGGCAACCACCAATTGTGAATTCTGTCAAATTTCTTCCACGGATGTGTTTTTGGCCCTGGTGAACTCCCTTTACTCGGAGAGATGGAGAAATTGGGGTATTTTCCTCGCTTTTATTGCGATCAACATGATTCTCACTGTCTTCCTCTACTGGTTGGCCAGAGTTCCTAAGGGTACTAGAGAGAAGAAGAAGAAGTAGAGCCGTTTGAGATTATCGTAAATTATATACCACTTTAGATTATTTAAATAGATATTAGAGATTTTTTTTGAAAAGCTTAACTTTGTAGATACGTTCGTTGTGAAGTCGGTGAGATGACATATTTTAGTAGGGATTCGTAGAAATTCATGAAAAGAAGGTCTGACGAAAAATTAGAATGCATGCAAGTTTTTGTGAACGGAGAAAGAAAAATGTAGAGCAGTTTTTACAAGGGACATCAAATATGCCTGGTGACGGAGACTGATGAAGATAATTGCGAATCACGTATCCGGCCTGTTCTCTGCGTTGCCATAAGCTTGGTAATGTCAATTATTGTCATTAAAGAAAATTTCCAGTAATAATAATGATGATGACATAAAAACTCCAAATGATTTTCTCCATTCTACTTTTCATTTTTTGTATTCTCGTCTCTTACTGACTTAAGTGCTTACGCAACAAAAGCTTGTTTAACCTCCGATTTCAAGCCCCACTCGGCTTTATCGCAGAGAGTTGGTGATCTTACGCAGAAATACGATGAATGTGTACATTTGTTTCTTTAAGTTTAATTCAATTGTTCGGCAAAGTAGCCCTATTTTATATAAAAGTCTCGCGCCCTCGTGCGAATACACCAAGGTGCTTGAGCATATGCAATTAGTTTTGTAAGTAAACCATACCTGTGCTAGCCTTACATGCTTGGCTCGACATTGTATCTCATCTTGATACCCATAGCGGCCAACTCCGAGTCCAAGTATTTCAAAACAAAAGGAATAGCAACGCTAGTCGTGTCATCACCACCCACAAACTTGACACCGTGTCCATCCACCCAAATATCTGCTTCATTGACGAAAACGCCATTCTTTGTGTAGTTCTCCAACTTCTCAGAGCACCCACGACACCTCACAGAGGCGATGGATCCAATACGAGGAACAGACATTTGGGTATTTAGCATAGAGCCACATGAGCGACAAATTGGAGTTTGCGCATAATCAGAAGAATTGAGCAATCTATCTTGAAGAAGATATGAGGTACCGTGACCAATTAAAGCATCTCTTTCCATCTCACCGACACGAATACCACCATTTCTCTTACGTCCCTTAACGGGCTGCATGGTTAATGAGGTGACGGGACCAGTAGATCTAACCTGGAATTTATCATTGACCATATGTCTCAATCTCTGGTAGTAAACGACACCGATATAGATGTCAACTCTAAGCTCCTCTCCGGTTGCACCCGAGTACATTGGTTCATTACCATGGTAGTTGTAACCAGCAATCTTCAACTGCTCACCGAAGTAATCAGCTGGTGTATCAGTCTCATTAAACTTCCATGGGGTGGCATCATGAGCCATTCCGTGCAAAGCACCTGCTTTACCTGCCAAGGATTCGACAAACATACCAATTGTCATACGAGATGGGAAAGCATGCGGGTTAATAATGACATCTGGCTGGATCCCAGATTCGGAGAATGGCATGTCAACAGTTGGCCATTTACGCGAGCAAACACCTTTTTGACCGTGTCTCGAAGAAAACTTGTCTCCAATCAAAGGTTGTCTGGTGACTCTGTACTTAATCGTGAGATTTTGAGCTTCCTGGTCAGCCGAGTCATCTCCTAGAAGCTTCACCTCTTCGATGTATGCTGGCTCAGTCGAGTGATAAGTCTTAACCTTTGTTTTGCCCAAGGTCTCGTCGTAGTAAGCCACAATTGGGTCTCCCTCTTCAACCTTAACACCAATGAGTGGCAATCCATCGTCATCCAATTTTTCTTTCCAAGACTCCGGCCACTCATCGGGACCAAAACCAAAGTGCTGTGTGATTGGGTCGCCTCTTCTTCTGTCCATGGAAAGATCCACCTTTTCAACCTTGTAGACTGTACCATAACCAAAACCTCTCTCGTCAGCAGACTTATTGATGATCATAGCGTCGTCCATATCGTAACCAGTGTAAGAAATGACGGCCACCACAGCGTTTGTACCATTTGGAAAGTTGTCCATTCCGTACTCATCATACAAGTTTGCCTTCACAATTGGAGTCTGTCCACTTTGCAAACGGTACAACTTGTTGTCAGATCTGTGCGCAAGCGCAACACCAGGGGTACCCATGGTTTGCTTACCCATTTGACACTGATACATATTTCTTGGAGATTGGTTAAAGTCGGAAAATGGAGTTAAGTTGGCCAAGATGGACAAGATGTTTGTGGGGGCCCATTCCACGTGAGTATGAATTCCCTTTTCAATTTCTTGTGGAGTCACAGCAATATCCATGTAAACCTGCTCAAAAGGACCAACAATATCCTCTTTACCGAGTGGGAGGTATTTGGTAGGTCTCATCATTCTCGAGTGACCACCAAAAATATACAAACCAGGATACTGGCCCTTCGAGGATGGTGGAACGTAACCTATTTCCAAGTCAACAGGCAATCCATGACCACCTTCAACCTTCCACAAACGCAAAGCATCGGCAACGAGCTTACCTTGCTCGTGAGTGGTCCATCCAACAATCTTACCGTCCAACTGGACACAGCACAATTCTGGACCGGCGGCAAATGAGTGTGCAGGAGACACACCCAACTTGGCCAAAGCCAATGGAACTTGAGAGACGTCAGAAGCCTCGGTGGCAATCTTACACTTGTGAGACAAGTGATTCAACAAACCACATGGCGAACCATCGGGAGTATGCACAGGACACAAGAAACCCCAGGATTCAGGCAACAATTTTCTGACGGTGGTTGTCTTCAATTCAGCAAAGAAAGAACCTCTGTGAACCATTCTAAAGTGGGCAATGAAACGGTGGAAGTTAATCTTTTCCGCCACGACGGTGTAACCGGAAACTTGCTGCAAGTCCAAACCAGATTGAGAAACCAAGTTACCGGTGGACAAGAAGTACTGCAATTTCTGGCCAATGTTCTCATTAACCCTTCCAAAGACACGGGTCATGTATTTGCTGTCGGAGAAATCAACTCTTGTCCCACGGGTAAGGTCCGAAGCAATTTGCAATTTGATGTTTTGCAAATACTCGTCAACCTTCTCCTTGATGATCATACCGTACAAGAAACCGCCCAACAAAACCTCTTGATGTTGGGTGGCATCTGGATTGTCAGGGGCACAGTCACCAGCCACAAGAGTATACAACTTTCTGATCATAAACAAAATCATTCTAAACTTGTCCGTGTTGTCGGTCAAGTGCACGAGAACAATACGTTGCAAGACCTCCTTACCAACTTCGATGTCGGAAACATCGGGAGTGGCGCCAAAGACAATACGGAACTTGTCACCCAAGTAAGCTAAGGTCTCATTCTTTGAGTGGAGGTTGTACTTCTTGTAAGTACGCAAAAGCAACTCCAAACGATCGGTCAAAAACGAGTTCGAGGTGTCAGCAGCAACAATACCGTCGAAAATGTCACGGTCACTGGTCTCGATCAACGCCTTCAAGATCATAACTGCAGGGACCAAGTACTCGTTTTTCTTCCAGGAGAATCTAAATGTGACGTTACCGTCCTTCAAGTAGTGCAACACGTTGGTTTGCGAGGTCTGGTCCGGACGCACACATCTGATCTGAACACCAAACTTGGTGTAAGCCTGGCCTCTGTTGCCAAACGAGGGACGAATCAAAGCCATGGGGTGGTTTCTTCTCTGCACAATCAACATACGCACCAACTTCTCGATACCATTGACAATGAAGTATCCACCAAGCTCATCCGACTCCTCTTTAGCATCCACAAGCTGTTTAGGGGCCATTTTCTCCAAGTGGCACCGGTTCGACTTCAACATGATGGGAACATTTCCACCGTCACGCATCTCGAACTGTTCTGGGCCATCGTTCACACTCCATGCGACCTTCATGATAAGCTTCGAGCGGTAAGTGGTCATTCTTTCTCTACACTCGCTAGGGTACGTTCTTCTGTTGATAGAAAGCTTGTCAGTAGGCAACACTGCAGGCTTTGCCAACTGAAGAGACTCCACTCTGATGTTTAACTTATTTCCCAATCTTTCTGGGTCATTCGAATCGAAAATCGTCTTGGTGCCAATATCCTTAACGGCAAGGTTGAGGAGGCCTCCATCGGGGCCTTCCGTCAACGCATTAAAAGATCCAATATGGGGCGCAACAGCCTCTGTAAGAAGAGGAAAAGCCGACTTGTCCTTTGGCGGGTTCTGGAACCGCTGCTCACGCTCTAGCGTCCTAAATTGGGCACCCATGGTGATACTTGGGAAGTTGAGAATAACAGGTACGGATGAGGATTTTTGATAAATTTTTGTGATGAGGTCACGTGCCCAAGAAAAAATGCGCGCAATCTGGTGGCCGGAAGCTGGGAAGACATGCAAGCCGGATAAGGAGAAAAATGCACGAAGCAATCGACTCGCGGGGGACGTTTACAACGTGTTTTTTCAGGTTGTAAAAGAAATTTTTATTTGAAGTTTTGATCTCTTCTATTCCCTTTTTTTTCTATTCGCTTCTTTATTTTTTTTTTTTCTTTTCTAGCAAGTCCGCAAAATTGACCTGATTCAACCGGACAAATTAATCAGCAGCGATGATGGGTGCGAAAAAATCCCGATAATCATCTCTGACTAAAAAGCTGTCTTCTCTGAAATCATCTGGTGCGACCCGGGTATAATTAAGATGGCTAAATCCAGATTTGAATACGTCAAGCAATTCGAACGAGAGAACTTTCTCCTCCCACAAACCCACATTATCATTCGTGTTGATGGGAAAGGATTCCATAAGTTCTCAGAGGCCTACGGGTTTGAAAAGCCTAATGATGCCAGGGCCTTGGCCGTGATGAACAGGACTGCCCATACAATGATGGAGCAATTCCCGGATATTGTGATGGCGTATGGCGACTCTGATGAATACCTGTTTCTATTGAGAAGGGACTGTGAACTTTTCGAGCGCAGAGAAATGAAGTTAATATCGACATTTGCCTCGTTCATGTCTGTAAACTATGTCATGCATTGGAATGGGGAGTTTTCTGACAATCAAATCAGAAGTGAACGGCTTCCTACTTTCGATGCCCGTGCTGTGATCTACCCCAATGCAGAGGTTGTGCGAGATTATTTTAGCTGGCGCCAGGTCGATTGTCACATCAATAACTTGTACAATACTTCCTTTTGGGGTTTGATTCAAAAATGCAACATGACCAGACAGGAAGCAGAAAATGAGCTCAAAGGTACGTTGGCCAAGGATAAAAATGAGATCTTATTTTCTAGATGCGGCATCAATTATAACAACGAGCCAGAGATATATAAAAAGGGCACGGTCATTGTGCGAGAGTATGAAAACTGGAAACAGGAGGAGAAAGACATGAGCAGCAGGCAGAAGCAGCGAAGTGAAAAAATGAGAAAGAAGGCAGCAATCAAACAATCTCACGTTGACATAATTAACGATGAGTTTTGGATAAAAAGGCCTTGGATTTTGGCGTAGGTAATGAATATTTTAATGAGTAAGACGGTGTTTTCCTTTTTTTCTTTTTTTTTTTTTTCAATTAATAGATGGGCTAAGTAGATCATTCAATTGGAAAACCTATATTGCAAAACATTTTGCTGAGTACTAAAACTACGTATGCCTTAGTTGATGCCCTTAGCGGCTAAAGCCTTCTTGACGTGCTCGGAAACAACATCAACAGGCTCGTCACATCTGACTTTGATGACTTTGTCTTGCTTCTCAAAGTAGTTCACAACTGGCATGGAGGTTTCAACAAAAACACGGAATCTTTTCTTGATACTCTCGATATTGTCGTCGGTTCTTCCACTCGTCTTGCCTCTTTCCAAAAGTCTTTCGAGCATGACCAGCTCGGGACATTCGAAGAAGAGAGTGAATGCAGATTTGACGATTTCATTCTCAAACGTCAAGGCCTGGTCCATTTTTCTGGGGAATCCGTCGACCAAGAAGCGCTTATCTCCTTTTTCAACTTGTGCAGAAATCGCTGATTTGAGTAAAGCAATGGTGACCTCTTGTGGAACAATGGTTCCTTCCTTGATGCATTGGGCGATTAACTCACCATATTTGGAGCCTTGTCTTTGCTGTTCAGCTCTCAACAAGTCTCCGGCGGACAAATGCACAAACCCTTTCTCATTAACGAGCTTGCCACATTGTGTTCCCTTTCCAGAACCAGGACCTCCAAGTACAAAAATGACCTTAACATCTTCTGATGAGAAGGCAGCAGTGGACATAGGCTCTCTAATAGAGACGGGAGCCTTGCTTTTATTGTATTGATTAATCAAGAATCCTCCTACAGCCACGGCAGCAATGATACCAAAAACCAGTGTTTTTGTCACGTAAGGTGATTGCAGATTCTGCTTCTCCCTGGGACTCTGGCGATTATCGGTAGAGTTGAAACGAGCAGGCAATCTGGTTGCGGCTTTAGAGATGGCTCCGAATTGTCTTGAAATTTGCGGCGTGAACTTTACTCTGGAAAGCATTGCTTAAAGCTGTGACACATAAAAACGTAAAAGCAACAAATCGAGATCTGGATGACGAACGCGTACAGTACAGGCTTCCTCAAAGACGTGAAAAAGAAAAAAAAATGTAAAAAAATTTAATCGTGGAGAAAAAAAAAAAGGACAATGGAAAACACTGTATTGATTCATGTTTCAAACTCTTATAAGATTTTTAAAGAATCTCATCTAAAATTACTCACATGCTTTTCGGATGTCTTTTAATACCTTTTCCCGGAGATGACCTACATGTTGCGAATTTTTAAAAAATTTCGTTCTGTTGAAGATTTTCCTAAGCACTAAAAACAGCCTTAAAAAATCAATAAAGCCAACGGATCCTAGAATAAGTACAAATAGTAGCTAATTTAAGTAAGAAATTTTAGAATCGTGAACAAAATCTACAATTTTCCGGCTGTCTCTGTCGTGGTAGTGGGAAATTGGCCTAATCTCCTTGAACGTGCGTTCGCAGGATAAAGGTATAAAAAAGTTGCAAGAAACCGTTCACCAACAAGCGGCTGCACACATTTATACTGGTTTTTAGGACGAGAATTTTTGTTACATGATTCGATTTTATTTGCTATTGACAGATGCCAATTAAGTTTTCATCAGGACTTATTGATTTTTGAACCACTAATCACAAATACTTTTTAATGACTTCATCATTGACCCGGTAATATCTTCCGTTGAGCTCCTTGGCCCACCCTTTGACAGCAAGATTCGTGTAGACCGTAGCGGGGATTTCTGGAGGCAACAATTGCCCATTCTTGTGCAACTCCAAAAACTTTTGCAAGCTTTTCTCCGACATATTCTTGCCAAACTTCTCACGGATGTCCTTCTGCATACTTGTGGCAACTACCCCGGGCGCTACCGAGATGGCGTAAATGTCGAGGTTTTCTTCCACAAGCGTGGAGATGAAATGGTTCAATGCTGCTTTGGACGCTCCATATGCTGCCCAGCCATAGTAAGGGTTAGTGGATGCCCCAGACAGAACAGCAACGACCTTACCGTGTGATTTTTTCAAATGAGGAAGGGCCGCTTGGACCAATTGAGCCACACTGAAGAAATTAATCTCAAAAAGCTTCCGCCACTTATTGACATCCGAGTTCTCGATTGAGTCAACTGGATCCAAAATTCCTGCATTGGCAATCACGGAGTCTATCTGGCCGAAATTTTGCAATGCTAACTCAACTGCCTTTTCTGCTGTTTGAGGGTCTGAAACATCGGCTACAAGTACTTTCACCCGATCACCATACTGTTTCTCAAGCTCTTCGAGTGCAGTTTGGGATCTTGCAACAGCCACTAGTTTGTGGTCAGGGGATTGTGCAAGATAGATCTCTGCAATGGAGGCCCCAATGCCTTTGATTTGTTAGTAAAAAGTGACGAAATGGCGGTGGAATTTAGATGCGTAACTTGGGCACACATACCTCTGGAAGCCCCAGTGAGAATCATTGTGTGCGACATGGCAATTGATTGAAGTCTTTCTATTGTTGGGTCAATTTGATTTCTTTTATGTTTTCGATGTGGTCGTCTAGAAGTGCTACTGGAATGTGATTTTGCTTTCAATCACGAATATACTATGGAGCAGAGCAGTGGGGGAAATATAATATATATATGACGGGCTTCTAAGCGGGGTACCATGACTGTGCAGGCCGTGGAGTTCAGATGGACCTAAAACATATTCGTCTTTGATGAGCAAGTTGTCTGACGCCAAAATTCTGAGGACTCATAGGTTTCTATAAATCGGAGAAAAGAATAAAAAAGATAAAAACAATTAATAAGTGAGCACAATTTAACAATAATATAGTTTTATGAGAGCATGTCCACCCTTTGATTGATGCTGTTGTAGCACCCCTCTCTCGGCGCCCGCGGCAGCAGAGCGTGTTTGTCGTGCCGAAACCGCTCCAACGTAGGCGCACCCCGATACGAAATCTGGGACACGGACAAGAGCCAAACAATCAGAAAGAGAAGTAGCGAAAAAGGGCAAAACAAAAAACATAAAGAAAAATACCTTCAAAAGGAGCATATATTTGCAGATTGAATGAACATAAATCCTGACGCCGCAAAGGAAATCCCTTGCAAAAACGTGCTTATATACGGCTACTGCAAGTTCGAAAATAAGGGCTGTGTGTTTTCGCACCCCGTGCCCGACAATAGCCAGCTGCCTGGGACAGAAATCAATCTGTCTAGTCCCACGCTAAAACTGGCTACGATGGCGGGAAACACACTCACTACTGGCACAAAAACCGATGCTTCCCTGTATGGCACAGGCTCGGCAAGTATGCTGTCACCTTCGCCCGCATCAAAAACAGCGATTTCTACTTCGTCAGACTCGAAACGGAGGTTCAACTTAAACACGCCGTCGTTCCAGCCGTCAGTACAAAGCATGACGAATAAGTTTGCAACCTTGTCGCCCAAATTGAAAGAAATCCCCATCTTTGTGCCATCCGGTATGGACTCATCCTCCACTGCATCTGCATCTGCATCTGCATCTGTATCTGCAGCAACAGCTGCCAATCTGGAAAACTCAGCTGCTATAAACTCGTTTGCTTCACGGAAATTCAACACTTCAACACCTTCTTTCACACCCTCCAGTCCCTTTGAAGGCGCGTTCTCTTTCCTGTCTTCAAATGCGGCCAATTCTGATAGTTTCACGCCTCACTATGGCCAACTAAACCCGTCAAATACGGCTCTGGCGTTCACCGCTAACCCTGCTCAAGCTCCACAGCAACAAGGAGCACAGGCACCTAAGCAACAGAATCCGTACTTAAATACTCCCGCACCCTCGGTGGCATCGGCATCGGTGAACCCCCATTCTGTGGGTGCCTCTGACTTCATGTTTCATAACCAGCAGACCCAGGCTTACCCATTGAATCATCATTTGTATGCACCAGCCCCACCGCCTAGACTCATGGCACCGCTAAAGGCACACGAAACCAATATAAACGCGATGTTCATTCCAAGTGACCTTCGGGAATTGCTCACGAAGAAAAATGAGGCTACTTTACAAACATTACCCCAACTGTCTCTTCCAGAACATGTTGGGGTTTACCACTCTTTGGTGCCGATTGACTCTTCCTTTGAACAAGTCTCAAACGTCTACCATCTCCCATCTTACGTCTACAAGGTACTCTCCAATCAGGACGGGCTCCCGTATGTGCTTAGGCGCATAGACCAGGGCTCAAAGCTTCGAATTCAGAATGAACACCCATTTTCCAATGTGAAAAGATGGAGGTCGTTGAAAAATCCCAATGTCGCTAGACTTAATGATGCTTTCACTTCAACCAGCCTCAGTACCAATGGTGAACCAGCATTGTTTCTTGCTTATGATTATTATCCTTTGGCAAATACTCTCCAGGAGCAGCACATCTCTAGAAAGTTAGGCGGGAAGTTGGAACCAATCACTGAAGACATACTATGGTCTTATCTTGTTCAGCTCACCGGCGCGTTGTTATCGATCCACGAAGCAGGATTATACGCGGGCACTTCCTTGTCTGTGACCAAGGTTTTGGTCACCAACAAGAACAGGGTAAGGTTAGGTGCTGTTGGTGTAGATGAAATTTTAGAGTACGAGTCTCTCGAAGAATTGAAGGAACACTTGGATGAGGATGATGTTATCAAGAAATTGCAGCTGAGAGATGTCATTCGCTTGGGTAAATTGATAACAGACTTAGCCAGCACCGTGTTGCCGATGAGTTTGAGGAATCTTCCAACATCAACCTTAATGGAGCATTTACAGCGCTCTTCCATCACTTCCATTAGCTCACGCTTGACAAGCGCATTGACAGCACTTTTAGAATCCAATGAGGAATTTGATTTGACAAGCTTTTACACATCCCACTTATCTAGAGAGTCACTCAGACTTCTCAATGGACTTCAGGACCTGACAGATTTCTACGAAGGTCAATTGCTGTCGGAATTGGAAAACGGTCGCTTATTCAGACTATTGGCGAAAATCAACGTGGTCCTTGATCGACCAGAGAATGATGGAGATGCTAGCGGCAGCACTTATGTCATTAAACTGTTCCGCGACTACATTTTTCACACATCTGACGAATACGGTAAGCCCGCGGTTGACTTATCGAAAATTCTCACCAATTTGAATAAGTTGGATGTTGGTGTTGAAGAGAAATTACTATTGATTTCAAGAGAGGAGGATACGTGCATTATAGTCAGCTACAAGGAAATTAAGGACACTCTTGATCTGAGCTTCCGCGCCTTGATTAGATAGAAGCACAAAATATTCTCAAGTGTCAATTAAGAGATTTCACGACGTCTATCGCGATTTTGAAAATGCATATAATGCGCGAAGCATATTGTTGCTGAAGGACGTTGCGTTTCTTTTTTTAATGTTGTTTAGTGCGATACCGGCGCAACGGCGAGAAATTGCTTCACCCCTAATTACTGATGCGTCAGCAGATTTTCCGTGCGGCCCAAATATACCCCGGAGTTCCACGTTTCTGTGAGGCGGACCGGACGATACCGGCGATCTAGATTCTAATTTTTAAAAAATAGCAAAAAGCCCTAAAAAAATTAATAAAAAGTACTTGAAAGTTTTTCGAAGTAGACTGAGAAATTAATTTATAAATTCCTCTGTCATTTGCCCAAATAATATTATATTTTTCGAAGAGCCACAAAATCTCCACACTTTTGCTTCTAGGCCGTTGGCGTTGCCACTGGCCAGTGCGGCGGATTTCAAAACGGAGTGACCTCACGTGACACGCGCCAATACATGACTAACTTGTATGGGTCATCAATGAGTAATCGTGCGGCACGGTGTGCGAGTCGCACGATATATTATGGCTCACGGAGCCACATCCAATCCAATTTTCCGATTGTAGATTACTCTTATCTTGAAACCCCACTCCATCCATCAACCCCAAAAACACAAACCATTTTTTTAAACATTTTTTTAACGTTTTTTTAACCTCATACCTCAGCATTTTTTTCTTTCTTTTGGCCCCAAATCACTACTTTCATTAGTGTTTTTGCCGTTACAAAATCCATTATATCCTTTGTCATTTCAATTTATTATTCGGTCGGTTTAGGTTAGGGATTAACCTGGTATTGGATTGCACACTGGATTTTCATTTTATTTCCCAATTTCACACTCAAAAAGATATACGTGCTGGTCATCCATCTTCTTGCTGGCTAAGTGTTGGTCATTTGTTTCTTTCTTTCATTTATTTCATTTACATTTACTGTTTCTCGTCCGCCAAAATGTCCGGTTCCATTTAAGGCCTTTGGCATATCGGGAAGAATATAGAAGCACGCAACAACAGAATAAAAAAAAAAATTTCTAAACAAAAAGAATTCAAAAAAATCAAAAAAAAAGCTCTCGAATTGATTAGCTATGTTGACCCCAGAAAATTTGATTTCTCCTAAGCAGCTTGTTGATCTGCCACCGAGAGATCAAGACACACCCCACACTCCTACTGAGCATTATTTGCCAAACAATTTGAAGTATTATAATGAGCACTTAAATGAGTCACAATTCAACTCGATTTTGATTAATTGTGCGTTGAGATTGCTTAAACTCAGCTACCCTAATGAGGAGAATTTCGAAGAACATAAGTTGAGATTTTTTATTGTCGAACTTTTGAGAAGGTCAAAGACTACCACGCAATCTTTGCAGATCTGCTGCTACTACCTTTTCAAGATCATCAATAAGAATCAAGGCCTGATCAAGCTTTGCCCCAAGAAGTTGTTTTTGGGCATGCTCATTTTGGCTTCGAAATTCAATCAAGACCACAATTACTCGTTCAAAACGTGGCTTAAAATCTGTGGTTGCAAACAAGATGACGATTCATCTAGCCTCAACCTCAAAAAGTTGAAGTTTGCTGAGACCCATTGTCTTCTGCTTCTCAATTACGAGCTTTACATCAATAGCATTAAGTACGAGAATTGGTGCAACGTGCTTTTAATTTTCGGGTACGAATTTATTTCTTTGCACCAAGTTCCATTGGGCGTGTTGACGTGGTGCACCAAGAACGAAAATGCACAAAAGTTGTGCCGTTGGAAAAAGTTCTTGGAGCGCATGGACGACAAGCTGTTGCAAGATACCAAGGTTCTCTTTAAACAGTACTACGCCAACCAAATTGGTACCAAGGTGGTGACAACACCAATTCCAGAGGTCAGTCTGCTTTTTGGTAAGCGCCCCCTTGATGCCGACATCTCTTCTAACAAAAGAGTTCGCATTTAGTTTCTACAATATACATTTAAACCAGAAAACCACCGACTTTGTAGACGACTTGAACGGTACAAAAAAAAAAAAAAATACTACTTCTTGATAAAAAGAAAAAGATAAGCAAACAATTAAAAATTACCAGTGGCTCAACTGATTTGATTTGATTAAAATAGATAGAACTTAATAACTGGAGACTTCTTTAAGCAGATGCACTCACAACTGGAATTGTACCATTCAGAGAACCGTTCAATTGGACAGTTACTTTCTCGACTTCCTTCTTGGCATCAGCAATAAACTTCTCGGTTTTGCCATTAGAATGGGTGATGTTCTCTTGAACATAGTGCTGGGTGGTCTCTTTCAATGGCTGGATATAGTCGGAATTGACATTCTTCAACAACGCCACCCCAGTGTTAACCGAGGCAGAGGCAACCTTGACGTAGTAGTTTTTATCAGTAGTGGAGTCGAATTCCTTGTGATAGGTAGATAAAACAACGTTGGTCACCTCGTTAGATTTGGACGTGATCAAGTCTTTGGACCTTTCGTACGTGTCACTGACAATCTCAATGGATTTAGCCAATTCAGTCTCTGCAATCGCTTTTGCATCCTCAGCAGTCTTTTTACTTTTGGGCAAAACCTTGTCTATGGTAGAGGAGGCAAAATCATTCACAGGCTTCAAATAAACAGAAAGAGTATCAACACATTTCTTCTTATAGTCACCAGCAACAGCTTGGGCATTGGCAGCATAGGCAGAGACTTTCTCTTGGTATGGAGAAGCAAGTACTTGAACTCTGCTGACAATAGCAGACGAAATTTGTCCTGACTTCTGCTTGTATGCCTCCACTGCATTCTCGGCATGCTTCTTTGAAGAAACTATAGTTTGTTCCAATTTGCCATAGTAGTCCGAGGCAAGAACAGCATCCACATTGGAAAGAACTAAAGCATCAAATTGGGAGTCGGTGAATTCCAATAAATTCAACACAAAGGGAAACCTGGCTACCACGTTATCTTGCGTGAAATTGATGAGGGCCACCGAGTAAGTCGATAAGATAGCAACGTATCTGTAGGATAATACGTACGACTTGGTGGATTTCACGAGGCTGTAGGAGCCAAGATGTTCCAAAGATTTTGAGGCGAAAGTCTTAGACATGTTTGTGTATTTGTGGCGAAATCTTTTTCTAAAAAAAAAAAAAAATGACAGGGAGGTATAAATTAATTGAAGCAGGAAAAAAGCAGGGAGGGAACCTGAATTACTGGAAGCAAAGTGGGAGGGCAAAGTTGCGACAGACTAACACAAGAAAACTTTTGCGTGTGTATCTTGAAAAAATTTGAGCAAATTGAAACGAAGAGTACTCTTTTTTTATTCCTTGTCTCTGGCAGGGCTTGTGTCAGTAAGGGATGGTAATAAAAGCATCGCCTGCAATTAGCACATGCCAATTGTAGATATGAGAGGTGTCTCTGCAGGTAAAGTCGTATGCATGCACATAATCACTTCGGGAGCAACAGAAGTGGAAGATTTGAAGCTTACGCCTTTTCGGGGCTGGTTAATGCAGGAAAGAGTCTCCCATACACAAGGTCTTGGCACCAATCTGGACCTCGGTTCCTCGGCTTGTTAAAAAACCATCACAGATTGGGATATAAAATATTGAAACTCAAAAAACTAAAAATCAAAATCCAAAAACAAAGGAGAGAAAACGGAAATTGATACGTAGATTGACTCCACATCCTTTGTTTCAGGGTTGCGGGTGCTCGGGGGCTTTTATTTAAACTGGCCTACACAGCAATTCCCTAGTGTCTTGAGTCCGCCTCGTGCATGTGCCGAGGATGTTGCGCAACATGGTCGCGCCGCAAGATTAAAGGACAAGCATATACTTTCAACTGTCGAGCAAATCTGATTCGTCTTGTTGAAAGAAAAAAATTTTGATACATAGATCTCCGAGTTTTAGCTGCTTCAATGATGACATTTTTAATTGGCTTTGAAATGCTTTTGCTCTAAGCCCAAATAAGGTTTTCGCGGGTTCCAGCTCCATGGCGGGCCCTCACACTTGACGATAAAAAAAGCAATGTTTGCTGCAAAAAATTTAATTCGAAGGGGGGTTGACCATGTATTAGTAGGTACATAAGGCTTAAGAGAGGTGTTTCTTCATCAAATTGAGTAATCAGAAGGATGTCTTATCCAGTGAGCTCATTGTATTTTTGCTTTCGAATGACTGAGCTTGCGTAGTGATGTTTGTGAAGTGCGTTCGTAAAATGAAGGTTATGACTGAAAGATTCGAGAAACTCTTCTCCAGTGAGAAATTAGTCGGTCTTGAAATACCCAACTATACATTTTTCTCAACAAGAATCCCATGTTTCGCCATCACTGTAAACTGAGCCACCGCCACTCTTCAAGTAAGTCTCGAAAATGGGACTTCATTACCCTAATCCCGTTTTGATTTTTTTTTTTAGATTTGAATAGTTAAGGTGATCTCTAAGATTCATCTACTCCTCGACAAAAACTCCTTATTCTTGTAACGCAAAACTCCAATGCAATTAGCTTGCCGACTTTTGATGTAATTCATTTTTTCCTCTCGATTTCAGATCTATCGAGGCTTGCGGCAAATGATCAACAATCCGGGAAATTTCTAAAAAGAAACATTTTTTATTTATTTTCCTAAATAATTTTGCACTCGAAAGATGAGCAAAAACCATGGAATATCTGAAGGCGATGAGATCTCTGCAACCTACACTTCTAGATCAAGACTTTTGTTGATTGAATAACGGCTTTTGCATTGCAGAGCCTCTACGAAAATAAATGTGAGAGAACAAGCTTATTGCTGCTTGCACTCAGGTGGGTTTTCCTTGGGCGCGTTATCGTTGATGTCGTCATCTTCATCATCGTCATCATCACCCTCCTCCTCACTGTCAAACTCCTCGTCCTCGTCCTCAAAATCCTCAGGATAACCGATACCAATGGCATCTCCCGTAAACCAGTCAATGGCACGTGGAATCAACCTATCCTTAATTTCCTCTCCCAACTGGTAGTCCAACTCTAATCTTTCTTCTAAGTCCGCATCTTCATCGTCTTCCTCATCCTCATCATCGTTCTCCTCATCGGAGTTGGCAGTAGGAGGCTTAGGAGGGTCGAAAAAGTTAAAGAAGGACTCGCTGGGGGTCAATTTCTCGATCGTTCTAGTTTGCTTCGTGTTTTTGTTTCTCTGCTTTCTTCTCTCGATGGTGATGGTGACGTTGTGTTCCTTGGACTTCCAGTTGATCTCGCAGCCATCAGCGTGGTCATATACAAAGTCGCCCGAGTAACCCAACTCCGCCTGATAATGGTACGTCTTGGTCAAGACCTGGTTGCTTAAGTAAGGGTTTTGGTTGAACTCGAAAATCAACTCGAAACCGGGTGTTTGCAAGTATTCCATACGGATGTCACTCAAGTACTGTAAAACCTCGCTGTCACGCTCAGTGACGGTTTCGCTGACGGTGCTTAAGTTCTCCAATGCCGTCAACCAAAAGTTGGGCACACCACTGGTTTCTTCTTCACCGGCCTCATCCTCGGCAGCCTCATCCTCATCCTCATCATCCTCGTCCTCCTCATCTTTGTGCTCAGCCTCGATTGCTTCGCCCGTCTCGATCTCAGCGGCCGTTGGCTCCTGGTTACCGTTGATGATGGCCTTTCTTCTCTCGTACAAGGGCTCGTATTTCTTAAAGTACTTCTTCTCCAACTCCAATAATTCCTTCTGAAACTCAGCCTCCATTTTCATCTGCAGTTGCTGAATTGCCTTTAAACCCAACACACGCTTTTTAACAAGTTTGGGCAACTGCTCAATGTACCCGCTTTGTTGGCCCACCAAAGTGCCCAATTTGCCTTGGATCATTGACAAAAGCGCAGGGTTGTTGGCCAATTGCTTGCTCAATGCATTCTCGTCCTCCTCATTGATGGTGGAGACGGTGGGTTTTTGTTTAAGGTACGAATTAGCAACGCTTGAAGGCGTGTTCTGAGGCGTGGGGGCCTTTGAGATATCGCTGGGTTTTCTGATGGGTTCGGACATGAAACTGGTATTGATCTTATTATTCTGATCGAAACTTATGAGAGATCTCTCCTGATTTTTTTCTTTCTTCCTTTGGTTGTGAAGTTGCGAGGATCCTCTTAGTGTGAAAAGAGGTGGCGAGTGGGGGTGTCCTTTTCCCTATTTTTTTCTCACTTTCCCCGAAAAGGCAGATGTCGCTACGAAGGGGCCTGGGGGTGTCACGTGGACGCGCCTCGCCCTTACCTCATCGTTGGTAATTTACGCTGACAGTTCGAGTTGGAAATATGATAAGCTGGTATGGGGAGAGGGGACATTCTAGGAACACGCTTACCAGATCTTAGTTTTTCTTATATAAATTTATTTTATTGCTATCATTTAAACTTAAGTGCTTTCTTTTTTTTGCTAAAAGCTTTTTCGACAAAAGAGACGGCTGGTATGTTGCATTCCTGCAACAACTATTTCGATGCGCACGCACACGTGGTGAATGCACCTTTTGCTTCCCTCGTACAACTAAAAGAGATCAAGATGTTATGAACAATGTGCACCTTTGAAAAGCAACGTTACGACGGAAAATAAACAACAGTAACATTAAGACTAGAAACAAGAAATAGAGTTAATAGATTAGAACAAAAATGCTGTAAATATCAATTCAGTCACTATAAAGCTACATTCCTGATGTGCTAGTCGCGTCGCGCATTAGACCTCGAATGAGACCGCTTCATTCAAATTAATTGACTTTTCCTCAATCTCATCAAACTGCCCGTCTAAATACCTCTCGATATCCCCGATACGTGTTTCCCACTCCTCTATACGGGCTAATTTGGATTCGATATCGTGAATCTCGTTATCGATGGTCTTCAAGTTTTCTTCTGAAGTCAAGTCGTGAAAGACCCAGCCGTCGCCATTTTTACCCTCTTTAATATCTAAAACATAGTCATGATATTTCATCAATAATGGCCGGTGCGAGAAAGTAATAAATGCAATCTTCTTTGCTTGCAAAAGCTCGAAAAGATAGTCTTCCACATCCGTGCTCACTGCATTAGTTGACTCGTCCAACACCACAAATTTCGGATTTTTGAAAAGAACACGCGCAATGCTCATTCTTTGCTTTTCTCCACCACTAAAAACATCCTTCCAATCTTTTTTAACATTGAAATTGCCTTCTCTGGTCAACAAGTAGTCTAACTTCACCTCTCTTAAAATGTGATACAAATGGTCGTCGTTGTACCCTCTATCGATCATCTCATCATATGAAGACGGGTAGATGATTTGATCTCTCAAATTTCCGTTGGTGAAGTACGTTTTTTGAGGTAAGTAGAAGATATCCTCATCGCTTGGTTTCGATAGTAAGCCATAATACAATGGCCACAAACCTGCAAGGATCCTACCAATGGATGTCTTTCCGCTACCGTTGGAACCCAAGATAAGAAGGTTTTTATTCTTCAGAAGATGGAAGTTCAATTTGTCAACCAAAATCTCTCCACCAGAACCTTCTCTGCTGGGGATAATTACGGGTATATTTTCAAACCTTATTCCCCCTGAGTAGTCCTTTTGTACAGTTCCATGAAGGTCACTGGGGCCATACTTAGAGCGGTAGCTGAACGTTGGAGAATGCGTCATGTGCAAGTTTGTGAGGAGAGTAAACACCCGATCTGTGTAGCCTGTGAGATCCGAGATGTCTTTGATAGAATACATCAATCTGGATCCGGCATCAGCTAAAGAAAGTAACAAGCGCTTATTGATAATGAATTGACGCATGTTTTGATTTTCATCAACTGGCCTCATTTTTGATTCAAGTGTCGGTGGCGATTCTCCCTCATCAACATGATCAGTAGATGTGCTTGGCCACAAATCTTCCAAAAAGACAGGCAATCCTGCAAAAATATAGCCCCAAGCGGACCACGTGTATTTCAAAACGTAATCCTCCAAGGCAGAATAAGTCGAAGATATATTTATCTCTTTTGATACGTGTCTCATTAAACCGTCGAATGTTTCACGCAATTTGGCCTTTTCAATTAACGAGCCCTTGTAGAATGCAATTTCTTCCGAATTGGTGATAAGATTTAGGTGTTGGTTGTAATAAGTTCCTTCAAGATGCGTTCTCCGTGAAGACAACTTACCAAATGAAGGGGTAAAACGTTTGAGAATAAAGGCGGTCAAAAAGTAATTTGCAAATATTCCAACAATGGCCCCAGTTCCCAAAGTGTCTCTCAAATACACAGAGAAAAACACCAAATCTATAAATGGTTTACCCATGCTGGAAAAAAGACCACATATGGAATCACAGAACTTGGTGACATCATTGGTAATATACTGGTCAATATGCTCAATATCGTCCAGATTCAACAGGATCTTGTAATAAGTCATAACGTTGTCCAAGTACATATCATGGATGTACCGTATCAAATTGCTTCTAAAGCCCAAAGACAATCTATTTGTTAAGTACTTGATCGCTGCATTGGTATATGATGCGGGGAAAGCGATTAAGATCCAGTATATCAAGTCACGGACGAATTTTTTGCCATTCGCAGATATCAAATTCTTAACAATTTGGCCATCTAACTTTGCAATTATTAGCGAAAGCCATGTTCTAAGAACGAGGAAGAAACACTGGGATAAAAGTAAGGATGAGTTTTGGGAATATATTTTCGGGACTAAAATCCGCCAAATGATGACAATTTGGTTGAGAAATTTTGAGTTTAATATATTCTTTTGCAGCTTCAATTTTTGCTCAATGTGGAAGTTTTTGTAAAGATATTTATCTGCAGCATATGTGTCTAGATTTGGCTTGGGTATCACGATTCTAGTAGTCAGATTTTTGCCCCTGGGTAGGTAAATCTGCCTTGACCCATTTTTTAAAACCCTTGAGTTTTGTCTGGTGAGAATGGGTCTCTGTAAGCCGACCTTGACCCTGTATTCACTCAAGTAATGGATTAAGGACCGTATTGTAAAGAATGCTCCGATACCAAATGTACTTATTAGTGTTGTAAAGAAGAGCACAACCGGACGGCTCTGATAATTGATGGAAACTTTGTTATCTTTATACACAAGCACAAACTCTTTAAGAATTGTAAGTAGCTTTCTTACATCATCCTTGGTATAGGAGGATAATCGGGAAATATGAACCATGATATTGATAATGATGATTTACTATTATAGGTTTTTTTTTTTTTTTTTTTTTTTGGTGAATGCGGAAAAATCGTTATCTTATGGGATTGATCTGTGGAGGTCTTTTCCCCCGCATTTGGACCGAGGCTTTCTGGCTGGCCGTGTGGGCGCGGCGTGTCACACCTTGAGGTCACGGATCTGCTCAACGATAGCTACATGTTGAAATTAATTCATTGAGAGCTTTCTCAGAAAAGTCTTGACTATTTTTATACTATCCTTGATAATTTAGTTAATGGCGTATCAATCTTCTTGTTGCTTTATTTATTCATTTACTTACCACTGAAGGGTCATGTGAAATGTGGCACATGATTAAAGGGCCACTGTCCTCAATAACAAAGCATACAGCAGTTTTCCCCCAATTTTTTTTCTTTTTTTTTTTTTTTTTTTTTTTTGAAAAGTATTAAGAGGCCAAATCGAAAGAAGCTGAAGAGAATGTGATCTCTCAATTTTTCCTTCACCAGTACAGTAAGACCAAACATAGAACTGCACCCTTGAGGCAATTTCATTCACGAACTTGCCAAAGCTCGTCCGCAAAAGTTTACGTGCTTATAACCATTAAAACTAAGCGGGAATGTGATCTAAGGCATTATCAAATCATTTGCGCTTCATTTTGCCGAGAACGCAATCTTTAAACAAAGCAAACTCTTTTTGACAAGCATCTTTCGCTATATTGTTGTATGAAGCAAATACACATTCACCATAAGCTGCTCCCAAATGTGAACATTGGGCACCTGCTTCCATTAGCTTGGCAGCTGGTCTTGTTTTGGTCATGAAGAACGTGGTATATTTATTATTTTTTGGAAAGCATTTTCTTTTTTTTTTTTTTTTTCAAACCTGGTGCGAAGTCGCGATTTGAGTCTCGAGATGGTACGTCAAAAGCTTGCAACTACAAAAATGTATTTCTCGATTATAATTCGTCTTTGCTTTTCAATGAATTAAAGAAGATTATTTTCCCAATAAAAAATGTCTATAAATGTGATTCTACAACTAAACAAGAACCGCCGATTAAGCGAATCTCTTCTCAACGGTGTTGACCAATTTCATGGATTGTTCCATGAACAGCAACATCAAGATCGAATGAGGACCGATTCTGAAAAGCTGGGCCCAAAAACCCTTATAAAGCGCAGTTGGTCCTTCTGTTTTGATGGTTTTAAGGAAACAGTCAACGGGGCCCTTGTACAAATTGCCCTTCTGGTTGTACACTCTGGTTAAGACAACATCCCAAGGATTCATAACAATAGCCACACCAAGACCAGCCATGGAGGATGACGCAAGGTGCAACGCCACAGATCCATCTTCTATAAGGTTGTGCTTCAAAATGTAGTTTTTGGTGAGGTTGTATACGGGCAATTGAGCCGCAGAGCCAGCTCCAGTTCTCAAAAGTGCAGCATCGGTACCACGAAACCAGCCTTTGATTCCCTCATTTGCATATATGGTCTTCATACCATCGAAAAGACCTTTGTAGTGGGTCTGTTGGCCAACATTAACTGATGAACCAGATTTGTTGAATGATTGCATTCTGGTCTTAATGAGGAAGAATGGGTTTGCAATGATTGCACCAGCCATTCCCGAAACGGTACCAGCCAAGACATTGACCAAAAGGTTTTGTGGAATTTGAGAGGCATCCTCTGAGAACTGATGAGGGAGCAAAGCTCTCGTAAGATAATACCTACTTGGTTCATAAAGGCCAATTCTGCATCCATTTAAAGCAGTTTGATAAACATATCCACATACTAAACCCTGTTGTAAGCCACGCAAACCTTCATTTTTGTAAATCACGACTGATGCTTGTAAAGGATTTTTGTACAATTTAGGTGCGTCGCTTTTGGCTGAAAGCTCACCTTGAAGTTGCATTCGAGTCTTGATAAGCTCAATCGGATTCGTGAAAGTAACTGCACCACATGCGGCCATACTTCCCGCAAGGAAACCGCCTATAAGAGATACTTCTTGGGCCAGAGATTTCTTTGCTTGTGGTTTCTCAGCCATTTTCACTTGTGTTTCTTTCTCTCTGTGTTTTCAATATATTGTCAGATCTGCGGAGCGAAATTCATCACCTGAAAAAAAACGGCCGGTACCGGAGCCGCGTCGATGCCGGCACGACATCACCAATGAAATGGTGCGCAGGCAGCAAGTTGAATGAGATCCCAGATCCGAAAAGCTTCTCTTGAATGTGGGATAACAATTTTCAAAAAAAAAAAAAGATTTTTTTTTTCTTTTTTCTCTTGTTTTTTTTATCTGCAGCATAGACGACCACTAGATACCAACGAAAATTCTTTGTTGAAAACTGAAATGTCTTGACGAGCTTTGTCTTTTACTTAAAGAAATTGGTGACGACAGCTTTTTATTTTAAAAACAGAAATAGAATAAACTAAATAGCTCAATACGACCAGACTTTCCAGACAGAATTTTGAAAGTGAGCTTTTGAAACCGAGCTCTATTTGACGCTATACATTTCTAATTATGGAGGTGATGTGCTGCAAGATGGTTTATCCCAGGGGAAGTAGTTATATTTAGAACTGGTTGTGACTGGAGGTCTCGCTTTGGGTCAGCTTATCGATAAACACCTGCAAAAATAATTTGCCCTAAAAATTGTAGGACGAAGGTCCGCATTCAGTAAAGTCAAGTCTGTCTACAAGACAATTTTGTAAGGGGTAATTAAATAAAAAAAAGGTTAGTCGGGGGATTTGTTAGATATACGAAAGGTTGTTGAAAACAAACTCATAATTGAAACCCACCCTGCTCAAAATTCCGAGCGCATGTGCAAATATTGTGCAGAAAAAAAAGAATTGACGCTGACAAATTCAACCGACCAAGACTTCAAACAATTTAGTAAATGCTTTTTTCACAAATATACATAACACTGCCTTTGGTTAACTCTTTGGTTAACTCGAGGTCGGGATTGAATTTTGAAACCATGAAAATAAGAATAGAAATCTTCCTTGAATGTTTTGTGAATATTTAACAGGACTTTGGAAATCTTGAACTACGGACGTCATTGTATAATCTCCCTTTGAACTACTTTGTTCTTGGATTGTTTTTATTATTTTTCCTCAGGGACAATTTTAGTACCCTGCGTTATCTATGAGCTCAAAAAGGAAACGCGTGGCCAAGAACGCCGTGCGAAATTTGAGTGCTACACAGGACGTAGGTCTATTTGAAGTTCACCACAGTGAAAACTTTTCTAGCCATTGACGGAAATAAAAATTAATAAACTATCAAACCAATCAAGAGTCTCGAAACTTCAGGGCTAAAGCATTTCTACCACTTTACTGACTTTTTACATCTTTTGTTATTATAATAAAGCAGGCCTTCGAAGTTTGTACAAAACGCGAAATGCACGGCTCCACCGAGATCTATTCCTGTCGTACAATGGTCTGCATAAACGTAATGATTTCTAAAAATAAATAATTGGTTCGAAACTTTTACAGATGGAGTTAGATAAAAGTACGTCATGACTTTTTATTGGAAAGTGGAAAAAAATAGTTTCCGTGCGAGAGTATTATAAAGTAGCTCTTAAATTCCTGCTTTATTACAAAAGAGCTTAATTCTTTTCAACTCTAAAGATATTCGAGAGTCAATCACACCCCTCAAGGGCACGTCAAAATAATAACAGACGACTTTTCTACCAGCATTTGTAATTCATATACTTTTTATAACCAGTGAAAATAAGGAAACGAAAAGACCATAATTCGGCCTGAAGCATAAGCTTGAATTCAGTTATCATTACGTCTGCCACTTTGCTCTTGGACATTTGCTAGTTCAAAGATTGAACATATTTTGAAGGCTGACTAATTTTCCACTCGGGCTTATCGGAAAAAAAAAATCGAATTTTCAGTGATTTTTCGATAATTCTCTAATAACTTTCGCTCAGACCAAGCTTCGCCTTCTATAAACACGCACGCACGCACGCACGTACACTCTGTCGTTTACGTCAGTGCGCACATTTTTTTCTTTCCTCAAATCATCGGCTAATCCGATCTCCCCCACCTTCCTGGTCACCTAGACCCGAGTGATACGCACTTTGTCTATTTTATTTCAGAGCGGTGAAACCAGCATCTTTGGCCTTTACATTGTTTGACACCAAAAAGTGACTCATAAATTGGGCTTCCTTCCCACTTATTCTTCAAACACCTACTTAAATTGAAGTCCCTTTGTTAGACGCATCCATTTGGTCTTTGTCACATCATCCAACTCGCACACAAAGTCCTATTTAAGAGAAGGAAGGAAAAAAAAAATGCCACAAAACGGAAGAACTCTTAACAAGGTTTTCAACCAGGACTTTATCATTGATAGTAGGTTCAAAATCACGAAAGAACTTGGCCATGGAGCATATGGAATCGTCTGCTCCGCGCAGTATGATGACGGGTCTGGTTCTACTGGTGGTAATGTCGTTGCCATCAAAAAGATCACCAATATTTTCTCGAAAAAAATACTATGCAAGCGTGCCCTTCGAGAGGTGAAGCTCTTGCAATTTTTTAGAGGCCATAAGAACATCACCTGCCTATACGATCTAGACATTGTCGTAGACCCAGTGACGGGGGCTTTTAATGACATTTATCTTTATGAGGAACTTATGGAGTGTGATATGCATCAGATTATTCGCCTGGGACAACCACTTACGGACCTGCACTATCAACTGTTCATCTACCAGATTCTTTGTGGCTTAAAATACATTCACAGCGCGGATGTTCTTCACAGAGACTTGAAGCCAGGAAACTTATTAGTCAATGTGGAGTGCGATTTGAAAATCTGTGACTTTGGGTTATCGCGTGGCTTTTCAGAGGATGTGGAGCAAAATTCTGGCTTTATGACAGAGTATGTGGCTACTAGATGGTACAGAGCTCCAGAAATCATGCTCTCTTTCGCAAACTACACTAAGGCCATCGATATTTGGTCTGTTGGATGTATCTTGGGAGAACTTCTCGGAGGTAAGCCCCTCTTTCGTGGTAAGGACTATGTTGATCAGTTGAATCAGATTTTAATGATTTTAGGTACCCCCAAGGAGTCAGCCTTGACAAAAATAGGCTCTCCTCGTGCCCAGAATTACGTCAGATCTTTGCCAATCATGAGAAAGGTGCACTATCGTGAAATATTACCCAATGCCAATCCTTTGGCTCTTGATTTGTTGGAAAAAATGCTTACCTTTGACCCTCACGAGAGAATTACCGTGGAGGAGGCTCTAAACCACCCATATTTGGCGGTTTGGCATGACCCTCAGGATGAGCCTGAAAGTAAAATAAAGTTTGATTTTAAGACGTTTGAAACCGTTGATGATATCGAATCCATGAAACAATTGATCATTGAGGAAGTCAAGAATTTCAGAGATTTTGTAAGAAAGCCTATACAAGAACAAAAAAGAATACAACTTCAGATCCAGCAAGAGAGGCAGCAACAGGAAATTGACGAAGAACAACTTCGAAAGCAACAGGAGCATCAAAGAGAGCAGCAATTTTTTCAAGAACAGTTCCAACAGCTGCAGCATTTGCAGACCCAGTCACATGACCAGTATGAGATGACCTCGAAAACCGTTCCTGGAGTTGATTTTGAGGGTCAGTTTTCTGGATTAATGTCATCGACAATTCCCGGCTTGAATAGTGCTGGTCTTCTCACCGATCCCGATCAGCTCCGGAACGGTAACGATATGCTGCATTATGATTCCATGCCCAAGCCACAAGACCTCGAAGAGTTTTCTTTGTCGGCTAGAAAGCAAGACTCCGAGCTTTACCACTTAGAAGAAGAGCTCGGATTTGGAATGGATGGAGGCGGATACAATAACTAGGCCTTGATTTGTTTAGAGATGAGGTAAATCGACAAAAACAAAATACATCAAAACAGCAAAAGAAAAATAAAATAATTAATGATGCGACAATTATGATGCGTAGTGATCGTTTAATAATGACAGAAAATAAATTATAGACCTAATTCATACCGGAAAATATCACCGCTCTTCCCATAAAGCCAAAAGTCTCTTGAGCCGCAGTGGTAGCCTGAAATATGCCCATTCTTTACAAGACAAGACAAATCCATCGTCAACAATGGAACTTGAATAGATGGCAAGTCCTTATCCTTAACGATCCCGTGAATAACACATGGATATTTTAATCTAAGCTCTTTCTTCTGTTTAGCATAATGTTTCTTCAATCTCATCTCATACAATGATCTGTAAAGAGAGAAGACAATTTGAAGTTGCTCCTCAGGGTTTTCTGGAGTAGCAGCACCTTGGGTATTTGTGCTGAGTAAGTTATTTATACCCAACTTACTGAAAGAGGCGTGAAGCTGTAAATCATCCGAATAATTAAATGATCGAGTAGGTCTATGGCTCTTTGTCGGATTTAATGCAGGGTTGGGTTTTCCTCGCGAGGATAAAGATTGTAATTGGGGGTTCAGCGAAGAATCGGCGTGATGAGATAGTCTTCTTGCATTCGTGGTAAAATGACTCTTCTTTATTTTGGGAAGCGCCTTATTATTGAACTCCCAGATATTGACTTTCCCATCATTTCCACATGATATTATGTTGTACGTCCCGGAAGCTAAAGTATTATGCGAATTGAAATACTGATCTTCGGAGACAAATGAAACCTTTCGAACAATATTTGTGTGACCTTTTAACCTGCTCACAATTGCAATGTCCTTAATTGTTGGGGCGTAATAGGTTTCAGGAGACTCTGCTCTGGGTAAATCAAATGAAGTTGACGTCGAACCAAGCCCAAGATAAGATGCCAGCAGCTGAAGATTGGATGAATTCGAACTGTTGATAGTACCACTTCTGGATCTCCCCCCTCGATTAGAGTTTACCCCTTTTTTCTTCTGAAGAAGTGCATTGACATTGTAGTAGCTCATTTTGAAAATCTCCACTAGATCACCCTTGCCACAGGAAACAAAAAATTTGTTATCCGGCGAAAAGTCTATGTCTCTCACACCATCTTGGAAATAGTTCGATACAATATCAGTAAGGATAGGCAGGTTATAAAAATTGTCGAGGTTTCCAAAATTTTTCTTATACGTTCCAATAAGATCAATGAAACGAACTAAACCATCTTCTGAAGCAAAAGCTATAATCATGGGTTTGTGAATATTATTGAGCAGGCTTTCATAAGGAATAGTAGTGGCAATGGATGTAATTGGTTTGTGGCTTAATTTGAAGTGGCCGACAAGGTATTCTGGAGAGGTTTCATCATCCATTGTCGATGATTCCTTTTTGCACCATCCACTTAGATCAAATAGCTTGAAATATGTGACAAACCGGTCGCTACCAACAACACTTTTGATGTAAGCTCCCTCCAGCTTCTTGGGCGCACCACTAGGATCCAAAATAACAACCTCTCCAGTTGCATAACCCGCAACAATAAGTAAATCATGAGTCGGATGACCAACTGCAGAGAGGGAGGTAATCATATTTTTGCTAGATAATTTAGGCGTTGTTCCATTGGTGATGCGAGTACCTAAATCATCAAAATGACGGCACGTGAGTGAAGCTAAATTAAGTATAAAGATGTCACCGTTGCTCAAACCTAAAATCACTAGCATACCATTTGATATAGTTAGCATTGAAGTAACAATCACGTTATTGATTAATTGTAGCCTTAAGACTGGGCGCTCGATCACCTTTTTATGTGATGGAGACAGGGAGTGTATCAGACTAGAACTGGCACCCGAAGATTGCGTTGATGGAACTGATGGAGGCAGCGGAAATATCGGATCAGTTGAATTGATGGTTGTGGTACAAGCATATCGATTATCCTCACCAATGGCAAATACATTGATGACATTAATATGAGCACTGACTAAGAGTTGGGTTGTGCTGGGAGATGAGATAAGCGACGAATACAACTTTTTGTCGAAATCAATGAGTGAGGCCACTATTGATGTATCGCGTAGTGGTCTTTTAGACTGGGTTTTGATATGGACTGTGTTGTGGCTATCTGTATCTACTTCCGATAGCAAAGAATGCCAGTAATGTTCGTGACTGGAATCTGAAACACTGAAACGCAAGAGTTTGTTGATACTGCTGGTCATTTTGTTGAAAGGATTTCTGAAGTCTGCAGAATGCTTATTTTCAGATCGTGCATGGTTCTGTAAAGTGATGACAGATGATAAGCAGCCCGGGTTTAGGTGAACTAAGCGGAATGGATCATGCAGAAGGGGATTTACATTTGCACCAATATGTTTACCACCATCCTGTTTTTGATCTCCACTCTCAGTCACCAACTTCGAGAAAAGGCTTGTATAATGGAGCGGCAACGGAACATATGTTGTCGATTCAATGTTTTTATGCACATCTTGCTGAAAAGGCGGTCGCGCAACGTTCAAATAGTTATGATCAAGATGGGCTTTAATAGCTGAAGACCCATTCAGGCCAGCCAACGGCCAATTAAAATTTTCAATGGCTTTAAAGCGAGATGGACTCACACTATTTTTAAGGGAAAAATGAGTGTTGTCGACCAAGAAGGGAAGTCCGGGACAGACCGAGTTGAGAAACACTGTCACCGACGTAGATTTTTCCATGCCCGGAGGAATTTCCGTCATGTTTTCTTCGATATATCACGGATATGGAATGCAGATAGTTTGGAAAGAAAAAAAAGGAAGAAAACGAATAATTGTATGTCCGGTTTTCCAAGTATAATTGGTGAGATATGTTCACGATGGTAAACTGCGCCGAGATCGAATAGGGGCAAACTAAATTAATGGCCAGGAAACACTGGGGAGATGAACGACTAATTGTCAACAAATTTTTTTTTTCTGGGCGCAAGACCTTTTGAAATGATAACGAGAGTCTTTAAAAAAATACTAATTATAATAAAAAAAGTTTGTTTGTAATACCGCTGAAAGTATCATGAGGAGATTCGCCCAAAAGTACCGAGACTGGCTTAGTCTCGCTTATGGCGCGAAATCTTTACTTGAGTTCCTGCAGAACGTGGGGCATTGGGAGGAGGGGGCGGATTAGATTGGCTTCTTGTGGCAAGTATTACTTTGATTTTTTTCTTCGACGGATTATTTTTTTGATGAATCTATATGAGAATATGCACAGACTAAATATTTGAGCTACAGTAGACCTAACCATTCGTTGTACTTCCTGAATTTCTTCTTTCAATTCGTTCTCTTCAGATACTATGTACGTGACTGTATCCGTTTTTTTCTTCCGCGGGGCCGTCAAATTGTTGTGAGCTTGCATAATCTGCCGCGTCACGTGCAACGGTTTCAAATGTCGCGCACCCACTGGCTGATTCTGCACGCCTCGAGATGATTACTTCTTTACTAGGTTATATCATGCCTACTTCCTTATTTTTACCCTAGAATTACAAAGTCCCCCCAAAAAGGTATCAAAAATCACTCACATAACAGATGAATAATGCGCTCGCTAACTCATTTATGATGATTTGAATACGTCTCATTTTTAAATGGTGTGTCGGGCATTGGCCAGGAGAGAGCCATGAACATGGCCCTCATAATCATCAAAACCTTCTCCTGTCCTAAACACGCTAGCTGAATCTCGGGATTTGGAAAGAAGTCAGAAATGAAAAGTTTATTTTCTGAATCTTACCCTTTCAAGTTTTTTTGGGATGCAAAATCATTCTTCGTGGCCTCAAGTTGATGTTCGCGCTTGGCAGTTAGCATATCATGTTTTACTGCCTCGAAATTTGAGATCTATTACTTCCAACAGTATCCTCTAACTCATCTATTTTCAAACATCTTTTTGATCCCTCCACATATTTGCTCGCCAGGAACATCCATTGTGCTCAATACTGCCCTGCCATCACTCGAGACTTGCATACAAGATCGAAGTTCATGCCCCTCGCGCTCCTGGACAGTGCGACATTTGTCGGCGGCAAGGATACTCACCTCCCGAAAATTTTTACCGCACTCTCCTCCAGAAACCCCCCTAAACCCAGAAATAGCTATCCCTGGTTAGTCCCCAAAACAATCGGCAGACCCCAAATTATTTTTGCTCTTCCATCACTTTTGGAGTCAATCAAAACATAGACACCATTATTGAGGATTGATCATCCTGATTAGAGGGACTTTTGCTTACGGTTGTCTTTGTTGTGTTGTTTTCAGCGCCCACCCATTCGCAGAGAACGACATTTTTACTTTGTCGTTTGGCGCGCATACACACATCAAAACACATTCGCGGTTGCACCCCCCACGGTGAAATCACTGAAACGCCAACTGAGTTTAAACTCCCCCTGCAAGGGCTACCGAAATCCAGTAGGTAAAGCCTTTCCTCATCAATTGGTGCCTCGGCACTTTTGAAACATGGCTGTTCTTCCATCTAAGGCCGCCGGTGCAGGGAAGGCTGCCGCCGGCGCGAGGTTTCGTCAACGAAAGATCTCTGTAAAGATATCCTTGCCCATCTACAATGGTAATGAAATATCAGGTACTGATCAAGATCTTGAGCCTTCCCAGCTCCATCATCTTAATGCGGCGGCCCAACAATCCCGTGACCTACATACGGTGGAAACAGGTGTCGATAAAAATGAAGAAGATGAGGTTCATTTGCAACAGGTCATCAACGCTGCTCAACGTGTTTTGCTAGGATCTAATAATGGGAACGAAAAGGGAAAGGAGCCATCTTCTGTATATATTCCAACCCCAGATGCTTCCAGGACATGGCCCGACGCGAAGAAGTATTACTCCGATGAAACTTTTGTGGAACCTGAATCATATATTAAGTTTAGTGCAACGGTGGAAGATACTCTCGGAGTTGAGTACAATATGGATGAAGAAGATGAAAAATTCTTTGATGAAGTGTTGACAAAGGACTTCCCAAAAGTGGCAGCAAAAGCAGAATTTAAAAAAACTGGCGAATCTGAAAACGCTAGAGAAAATGCAAATTCTCGGAGATGTTCCATGCTTGAATTCGAAGCTATTTGTGACAAATTTGAGAAAAAAATCGAGGAACGTCAGCCATTTTTATCTATGGACCCATCAAATATCCTTTCATACGCGGAACTTTCTTCTTTGATTGTTGAAGAGTTTAACTCAAGTGCAACATCTGACTTTTCGATTGCTCAAAGTGGACTAGACCACAAATACATCTCTACTTCTACACTCAAGGAAAAGTTATCGAAAGAGCTTGGATTTGAGCCTTTCGTGACCACATTCGACAAAGACCAGCAATCAACAAACGGTATACGATCCATACCAAAATTGCTAAAACTTTTTGGTGAACCAATATATGAACACTGGAAAGAACGGAAAATCGCGCGGAAAGGAAAGACCATTACTCCAACACTCAAGTTTGAGGACCCCAACGCGAATGAGAAAGATAATGACAATGATCCCTACGTTTGTTTTCGTCGTCGTGAGTTCAGACAAGCCAGAAAGACCAGAAGGGCTGATAATTTAGGCGCAGAGAGAATTAGAATGTTGCAGAAGTCTTTGAGACGCGCTAGGGATATCATTTTTGGCGTTTGTAAAAGAGAAATACTCAAACTTGAAAATTGGGAAGCCGACCATGAGATCTTCAAACTCAGAAATGAAGCCAAAGGGGTCAAACGCTCTGTCGGAATTAAGGGTGATGACCATTTATTCTACCCTCATAAGCGCAAAAAGATTATTAAGGTCGAACCCGAGGAAGAAGAAGAGATCGAAGCTCCGAAGTCTAAGAAGGAAAAGAAAAAGCAACAGGATTCTGGGCCATCAGCCAGTCAGTCAAAGGACGCTGGAAACAGCAACGGGCAAACCCAACCCGAAGCTTCTTCTACTCAGCCATACGTTAAGCTACCGCCATCGAAGATTCCCGATATGGATTTGGTTACAGTATCGTTTGTGATAAATGAGAAGACGGAGGCCATCAAGCGGGCTGTTCTGGAAAAGTTGAAGAAAAGAAACGAGCACGACAAGGGGTTTGTCAACATCACATACGACCCTTTCCAGCCATTCTTCAACATTTCCACAAACAACGAAAATAAGCTGATGGAACTCACTCACATTCCATATTCGTCTATTGCGTCAAGCCACTATCACCAATTCAATACCACTAATGTATTGGAGGATCAACTCGCCAAGTCTTTGGGAGGCGAACCAAAACCATACCCGGGTATGAAGTCCTTCAGTGGCGCTAACGGAGAGCTTGTGCCCTCAAGAAACTTTCCTCATTTGCAATCCTTGCTCACGAATCATTTAAATAAGAAGCTCGAGAATTCCTCCAATTACATTGCCCACCTTCTTTCGAACGTTGAAAGCAACGATTTCAGCTCATATACCAATGGGTTCAAAAAACCCGAGGATGATGAGAGCGATACTGCTAATGAAATTTCGGAGCCTATATTCAGATTGAGAAAGCGATCCGGTAGAGCCAGTCGCACATTCATTGATAGGCGGGGGCTTATATCAAGGCCTAAATCTGCAATCGATGAGTGGTTAAATCTCGAAGACAGTGATATAGAGGAGGAGATGACTGTCGACGACGCCCCTCTAAGCGACAACAAGTTGAGAATTAAGGATGCTTATCACAACAAGAGAGATGTGATTTCTCGCTTAGATTCACGGTGGAAGTTTGATAATGACTTTCCCGAGTACGATAAAGGCGTAAGCGACCCATTCAGTTTGAATCCATCGAAGCTTAACTCTATAAGTGATGATACTCAATCAATTAGGTTTGGGTCGATGCTACTTTCTAAGTCTTACGATCTATTGCGAGAAAGTGCTCACCAAAGACAAGTGCTTATTCAACAAGCAAAAATCAGAGCGTTGCAGCAACAACAATTACAGAGAAGCCAAGCATCAGTGACAGGACTTGGTATTCCAAATGGATCGCTGCAATCAGCAAGTAATGGTGTTTCAAGCGCGGGGTCGGGGATCAGGGCCGTGAATGGAGGCAGTGGAGCCGGGCTCTCAGCCAATAGTCTGTATCGGAAAACCCTGTCTCAAGGCCCCTACGTCGCGAGCAATAATAAAGTAGGTGGCAGCGTTATTCGAGCCCAGCCATCTCTTAGTGCGCAACAATTACTGGCTATGCAACAATTAAAGCAGCAGCAAAGTCAACATTTACTGAATGCAAGCTCTGTCGGACAGAAGATGGTCCCCACCAATTCTGTGGCAGATCGTGCTGGTAATTCTCTTGCGACTCCCAAGAGTGCACAAAATTATTCCAGCAACCAGAAGGATGCAGGAGACCCCGCCAAATAGCATTCTGACCGCCTCTAGATGAGGACGGCATGTACCATAGCAAACATAAACGATATAGAGCCACACCACAGTAGTGCGCACGTTGTGAATAGTATAAAGTTGAAACACAACCTTGTTTTACTTACGTAATCAGCTGAGTAATCGTGTTATATAAAATTGGATCAGTTTCCCACCACCTTCACTACTAAATTTTTTAGTCTTTGATTTCATTAAATTTTTTGTTTTTAAAATCTTAAAGAAGGTCCTAGCAATGTCTAAAGTTATCGTTTTCGGATCCCACGGAAATGTGGGGCAAAGACTTGTTAAATTGTTTGCTCAGCAAGAAAAATATCAAGCTACTGCTGTGATTAGAAATTCATCACAAGCAGAAACTATCAGAACTCTCACCAAGTCTGCCTCTAATATTTCAACAACTGAACTTGACTTGGGTAACAGTTCTGTGGAAGATCTCACCAAGGTGATTCGTGGTTATAATGCAGTGGTTTTGACTGTTGGATCTGGTGGCAAAGATTTGCTCAAAATAGATTTGGATGGCGTAGTGAAAGCATTTGAAGCAGCAGTTGAGGCGAATGTGAGAAGATTGATTCTTGTTAGTGCCATTTATGCCCATGACCGGGAATTTGGTGCCGCTTCCCCTATTAGAGACTACTACATCGCAAAGCATTATGCGGATAGAATCTTGAAAAACGAATTTAAGGAGTCTTTAGATTTTACGATTTTGAAGCCCTCAGCCTTGACTGATGGTGAGGGCACAGGTAAAGTAAAGATTTTGACTGGCGAGAAAGATGTGGGTCTGGTGGACAGACAAGACGTTGCGCTGGTTATTCTTGAAGTTTTGGACAAAAAGAACACTTTTGGCAAGGAATATAATTTCAAGGCAGGCGACTCTGAAATTTCCTCTGATGCGACTTGGAATTAATTACAAAAAATACATAAATTAGTAAAAATTTCGCAAAGTGTTGACGTGACAATTCTTTTTATTATCTATAATTCTATCTGCAAATTAGAACAAACCTTCAATCTCACCTTCGTCGTTTACCTCAACGTTCATGTACCCAGCATGGGTAGGCAAGCCAGGAATCGTCATGATCTCCGCGGCCAATGCGTACAAGTAACCAGCACCAGCACTACATCTCACTTCTCTAATTGGTACAGTGAACCCGGAAGGAACACCCTTCAAGTTAGGATCGTGAGACAAGGAGTACTGGGTCTTGGCAATACAGATAGGCAACTTGCTGTAGCCTTGGCGGGTATATGTCTCAATTTGCTTCTTGGCCAATGGAGACAATTCAATGCCTGCAGCACCATACATCTTAGAGGCAATTGCGGTCAATTTATCCTCAACAGAGTCCTCGACATTGTACAAGAATGTTTGCTCGGTAGCCTTGGACTGAAGCACAGCCTTGGAAACGGCTTCAGCCAATTGTAAAGAACCAGAACCACCTTGGGCCCAGTGGTTAGATGGAACAGCAAAGTCTGCACCAGCCTTGAGAGCTTCCTCCTGAATAACACGAAGCTCGTTCTTGGTGTCAGTTTCAAACTCATTGATAGCCACCACCACAGGCACGTTATACTGCTTGATATTAGCAATCTGCTTGGCCATGTTGGCACATCCGGTCCGCAAGTAGTCCAAGTTCTCGGTAGTGTATTCAGCAGGCAACTCTTGACCAGGCTTGACGTCTGGGGCACCACCATGCAACTTCAAGGCTCTGGAAGTGGCCACAAGTACAACGGTGTCAGGAGAGATTCCCAGGGCACGGCACTTAATGTTGAAGAAACGCTCGCCACCCATGGTGAAGTCAAAACCGGCCTCGGTGATGACGAAACCCTTCTTTCCGTTGTTGGTGGCGTTAGAAGGAGAGGTCAACTTCAAAGCCAAACGGTCTGCAATGACAGAAGAGGCACCAATAGAGATGTTAGCAAAAGGACCAGCGTGGACAAAAACAGGAGTTCCCTCAAGAGTCTGCATCATGTTTGGCTTAATTGCATCTTTCAAAAGAGCAGTGATGGCGCCAGCACAGCCAACATCTTCCGCAGTGATAGCCACACCAGTCTCCTTTTGAGTACCAACGACAAGACGTCCGACTCTTTCTCTCAAGTCTTTAAGGGAAGTCGACAAAGCAAGAATAGCCATGATTTCGGAAGCCACGGTGATATCAAATCCGGAAACACGGGGTGGGTATTTCGAGGCTTCGTTCTTACCTTGGCCGAGAGTGATTTCACGCACGAAACGATCGTTACAGTCAACAACACGCTTGATGGTAATAGATTCTGGATCAATATTGAGCAAAGCAAATTTCTCGATCTCCTCCTTGGTCAAGTCATCGGGATTAGTCTTAGTGATTCCCAACTTCTCCAAACGAGCCAACATTTGGCGAGTGAACTTCCGCACACCCTTCTTGGCAGGAACCAATCTCTTGTAAAATCCACTGACGGTTTTACTGGTGTATTCATGGAACATACGAGTGTCCACAGCAGCACACAACAAATTCTGAGCAGCAGAAATGGCATGTATATCACCGGTCAAGTGCATGTTAAATTCGTCCATGGGGATAACTTGGGCATATCCACCACCAGCGGCACCACCCTTCACACCAAAAGTGGGGCCCATCGATGGCTGACGCACATTAGCAATAGAGTTGTATCCCAAATGAGCACCAAGAGCCTGGGTCAAACCAATGGTGGTGGTGGATTTACCTTCACCCAAGGGGGTTGGGGTGATTCCAGCCACCAAAACATAATGACCACGGTCGGTCTTGGATCCCTCCAGGTCCTCATCCAAACGGTCAATTACAAGGTGTGGGTCAACCTTGGCCTTGAAGTGACCATAAGGTTCAAGTTCACGCTCTAAAAGGCCAAGTTCTTGGGCAACCTTAGTAATTTTCTTGGGCTTTTGGGCACGCGAGATATCAATGTCCAGGGGAACAGGTGACAAAGGTTTGAGAGGCAAAGGCTTGAATTTGTGGTCATGTGCTTTCTTATAAGAGTGAATGGCAGCATCGTAAACGTTAGAGCAAAGCATGGCCACAGTCATGGGGCCAACTCCACCGGGAACAGGGGTGAGAAACGAGGCCTTTCCTACAACATCATCAAAGTCAACATCACCGACAAGCTTTTTGCCGTTTTTGGCAGTAGGGTCGTCTTTATAGTTGATACCAACATCGATCACAATGGCACCCTCTTTAATCCAGTCACCCTTGACAAATTCAGGGATTCCGACAGCCGCCACAACGATGTCCGCTTGACGGAGAATCGAAGGCAAATTCAAGGTGTGACGGTGACAAATAGTGACAGTGCAGTCCTCATTTCTCAACATAGCAGCAACTGGGGTTCCAACGATATCTGAACGGCCGATGACAACAGCATTTTTACCACGTAATTGGATGCCTGTGGTTTTAATCAATTCCATAATACCATTGGGTGTACATGGCTTGAACATTGGGTTTCCGCCTCTCTTTGAAAGTTCACCAGCATTATACCGATCAAAACCATCGACGTCCTTTTCAGTGACAACGGAATTGGTGACCAAGGTCTCATCGATATGCTTGGGCAATGGAAGTTGGATCAAAATTCCGTGCACTTTAGGGTCCTTATTCAAGCGGTCAATCTCTTCAAGCAAGGCCTCTTCGCTCAATTCAGCATCGAATTTCAACAAGTTAGACTTGATGTTGGCTGATTTGGCAGCCTTAAGTTTGGATCTGACGTACGCAGAAGAGTCTGGTCTATCGCCAACTTGAATGATTGTGAGTTGCGGCTTGTAACGAAGCTGTTCAAAGTCAACCTCGGCATTGGACAAGGGCAAGTCCAAAGCAGGAAACTGTACCTTGTTATATTCAACGACTTTTTGGGCAATCTGCTGTTTGATAGTCTTGGCCAATTTAGTTCCAGACACAATATTGGCGTCGAGGAGACGAGTATTCGTATGAAACCTCTTGATGGCAGCCTGATAGGCTCTCGCACTTCTCAACATTTTAGTGAAGAGGATAAAGATAAATCACAAGAATGAAAATTTATTTTTTTAAAAAAATCTTTTGTCGAAATTTTCGCCGGCTAAGGACCTGTTGATTACTTATGAAGTTACACTAATTTTCGAAAATTATACCAAGCTGTCGTAGCACGGGGCTATGTGCCGGATATCGATGAGTTGCACCGTCTCTTGCTGGCCTCGGGAAATACGGCAATCAGGAAAAAATTTTGCCCGGTCGAGAATGAGTCATGAATTGTTTTCGCGTGCAAAATGCCTTGTCTATCCAAACAGCTAGTATTGCATACTGTTAACAAAAAATGGCTCATTGTGAATTTTTGCAATCAATAAAACACTATATTTTGATTCTTGCCCATCGCAGGGGCTGATTGCCGCAAAATTAGCAGCTTTCATGATACCGGAATTTGGCCGTCTGGTTAGGTGGTCATGTTGCATACATTATTCTGACTCGGTTCGGAGCCAGCGGAGCAGTCACTGGGTGTGCGACTTCTCTCTGAAGACAAAAATCAAAAACATTTAAACTACGTGAGGTGAGCGCACGTGCCATTTGCTCACAGATAAACATTTAGTTACACCTAGTTATAAAAAAAAGGGCATTCTGCATTTAATTACATTCCGTCCCGTCACTTCTAGTAGCATGATTTAGGTGGCGCATCTACTTTCTTTCCTTCTTTTCTTTACAATTCTACAATGATTTTGTAGGGGAGTCTTTTGAAACAAATACTTAATTCTTTGAAACCATTTAAGTTACAATAGATACATATGTAGATTCCAAATTGTTCTACCAGGAACTTGAATATTAATTGTTTAAATAGCTGAGATGACACCTGTCTAAAGATCCTTGAACATTGGCGGAGTGTTGAGGGAACTGCACAACTACTGACCTATAATATCGGCATTTGATTGGGCATTTTGTTCACAAGATTCATTTTCGATCGATTCGGAAGAACTGTGAACAGAATCTGTCCTCAACTGACTCAACATAGCCTGTGCTCTGAGCATGACAACATCATACTGCTCGGGTTTTTCTTTGGGTTTATTTTGCTCTAGCAATTTTTTTCTCGTGGTCATTCTTCTCCTCAATGACTTGACGCTTTCATATTCGTTTGATGACTTTTCTCTTCTGAGACTTAAGTCATTTTCGGAGGGAATAAAATTCTCGATAGAATAAGAATAAAGCGATTTCAGACCAATATAAGACAATCCCCTTTGATCTCGGCGCACCTTTTGCTCAGAAAAAATCGGAGATTGATACTTCAATCTTCGAAGCAACTCATCAATCGATTCAGGACTTCGATTTTCTTTCTCATTCTCATTATCCACGAAAGCTTCGCGCTCATCATCATCATCATCATCTTCTTCTTCTTCTTCCTCCTCATCATCGTCATCTTCATCTGCAACATTTTCAACAACTTTCGCAACCTTTTCTAGCGCAGAATCATCATTTTCAGGGCTGACTCTTTTATCTGTAGTTTTATCTTGTGACTTATTCTTTTCCTTCTTCTCTTTCATTGCGATTTCTCTTCTCTCTATCATCTGTTTCTTCTTTTCATATATTCGCTCGTCTTCTTCTTTTTGAACATTTTCGGCATGTACTTTTTTAAACTCTGAAACAAAACTAGAAAATTTGTTGAAGAATGTGTTTTTGCTGGAAGAGTCCAAAGAGCTTTCACCAAAAAAATCCATTACTTCACAGTACAAAGTTATTGTTCGATCTCTTCTCGTATCAACTAGAAAGACCTTTTGCTTTGCTTGTTCAAGAGGACGCTTGATGGTATCCAAGATGCGATCATCTGGATTGAATTTGTCCTGTTCACTCAAATTACCTTTTGAGATTGATGTTGCCACATTTAGGATATTCCTTTTGAAATCTTCACAGTCGGTCTCCAACTGTTCGATGGCAATTCTTTGGGTGTGATTGAGAATGCTCAACTCATCCACAAATGATCCAAACT
Source organism: Metschnikowia koreensis (assembly GCA_030569435.1). Lineage (NCBI taxonomy): Eukaryota > Fungi > Ascomycota > Pichiomycetes > Serinales > Metschnikowiaceae > Metschnikowia > Metschnikowia koreensis. The sequence goes on along the minus strand of JAJMKX010000251.1, from coordinate 163,409 downwards.
CTGGAAAATTGTTGCGCACAATTTTTTCAACATAATGCAAAAAAGTCATTGAGTTGGACTCATCCTTCATAAACCGTAGTCTTTGTAGGATATCAATTCTAAATCCCATTGCTTGTTTCGAAGAGTCGTTCATAAAATTTCCCACTGATCTGATAAGACCTAACACTTGCTTGAGGCTATTACTCTCTTGAATGGAACTTGCACCTCTATGAACCATGTCTAACTTCTGAAGTAAATCACTCGAGTCTTTTTTGAAAGAGTTCAAGACCAACAATGCTCGAGAACGTGATTTCCAGTAATGTCTCATGTTGAAAATTTCGAGAAATATCCTGTCCGCCCTTTCCAATGTCTCTGATGATTTAGGGGGTACTTGTTCAGGTCTTGTATAATCTCGGGAATAAGGCAAAAATGCTCTTGCTACTGAGTCCGGTATCTCGTTCAACGCATCACTGTTGAAGAACTCCAAGACACTGACATTTTCCGTGATTGAATCATCACACTGGAGAACTTTATTCATTAATTCTTCAACGCTCAAATTAGCAAACATGTGCAAATTGATGCCAAATTGTTGAGCCAAATCGCGAGGGAGTATGGAAATTTTTTGCTTATTCTGTGCTGAAGGGTTTGCTAACTTTGGCCTCACCTTCATGACGGCACTTTTGGCGACAAATGCCTTCTCCAACTCTTGTAAAACACCTTTCAGATGTAATTCATCAATCATTTCCTTGTTAGGTATATCACTCCAAAAAGTGTTATCAATATTTTCGATCTTGCTCCAATGCATCTGCTTGAGTTTCGTTTTTGGTTTGATGTGTTTTTCAGGTGAAGCTTTCAGGTCAATGCATTCCGAAGATATAGCTTCTGAATTTGAAGAGCATAAATATTCTTTTCTGCCCTTATGTGCACTGGAAAGTGTTTGAGCGAGATTGGCCTGGCTATCAATCAGATCAGTATTTTTGAGTGGGGGAGGTGGAGGAGGTGGGGGTGGAGGTGGCACCGACAGTGTTTTCGTTTTCAAAAATGAAGGAGGAGGAGGTGGTGGAGGAGGTGGTGGTGATGGCACTGATGGTGCATTAGGTTGAAAGAATGAAGGTGGAGGTGGTGGAGGTGGCGGCGGCGGAGGAGGAGATGATAATGCCTTGTTATCTTGGTCTTGAGTAAGCATGGGTGGCAATGGTGGTGCAGGCGGCGGTGGAGGAAGCCCTTGGAGTGCTGTAATAGAACCCACGACAGTCGAAGACTTGGACGTATTAGACGCTTCTGAAACGCCATTCGCTTCGCTCTCCAAGGATTTTGACACTATGCCAAAAAATCCAGGCGAAAGTGGGGGCGGCGGAGGCGGCGGACCATTATTTTGAATTCCATCCTTTTTAATGATTTCATTTGGCTCCAACCCTGCATTTTTCTCAATTCGCATGCTTTCATCATTTGAAGGGATCGGTGGTGTGCCTTCTAAGCCAATAGAAGCTTGTTCATAGATCTTTGAGTTGAGCGAGGATTGGTCAACTGTTGCCGTTAACCCACTGTATGTATAATTTTTCTCCAAATTCGGCACTGATATGATTGCTTTGGGCACTTGTGCAGTTGAATACTTGTCGTTCTTTATAATCAGTTGAGAGGGCATGGAAAGCGAGAGCATGTTCTCGCCACATGCTTTGTCTAAGCAAGCAAAAGTGGAAGCGGTCTCTGGGCTTTTCAACCTATCACCTTCATATCTTTGCTTTCCATCAACATTGCTCCAATTATTTCTCTGATGGTCGTATCTTTTGCGCTCTAGCTCATCCACTACCATAAACCTACTAGAGCTTTCGGCATTCGACATTGTTTGAGATGAGAGCTTCTTCGTCGGCACAAAAGCATTGGTCGAATCGTAACTTCGAGGGTTTTCAGAGTTCACTGTTTCAAACTCCTTTAGTTTTAGTTTGTTTTCTAGTTCCTTCTTCTCTCTTTTAAGGCGTTCAATCTGATTTCTTTGCTGTTGCATGACATTCAAAGCACTTTGCCCCACTTCCGAAGAAACCTCTTTCTTGATGTTTGGAGTTTGTGGCTGCATATGACCCAGCTGCGATCCTTTAAGCTCTTCTAATGTTTTTCGTAACATGACTGTCTCCATAACGGCCCTTCGTGCCATCTCATCTGTTTCCATTCGGTCCATGAGCCTTTCAACCGACAAGCAGAGAACAGAATCAGGATCGAAATTAACATTGGATTCTGACATGGTGTGGTCTAGGATAGCTTCTAGTAAGATAAATACCTTCTGTGCATCTCTTGCAGATTTGGAGTATTCCAACCGAGCTAATCTTTTCACTATTGAACTGACATTGGCTGACGCCAGGGTTTGATCTAAGCCCGTCAGAGATAATGGTTCACTGAGTCCAAACTTGAGCTTAGGATACAAATCACCAAGCGTATGCGTAGCTTGCTCCCCCACTTCTTTGAGTTCTCTCAATTGATCTCCACTGAGGAATTCAGAGTAGTCCTCAGCTTCTCCAAGTTCGTACTCTCGAATTTGCTGATGCACGTTATCATCTTTGATTGCTCCAAGCTTGTCAAAAATAATAGGCAAGCGAGAATCGCCGAAGTCCTTTCGTATCCTGACCCTGTCATTCATTTCGTCACCCTTTTGAACTATTACATTAATCAAGATCAATGTAGTGAGTGCATAGTTTTTGAATTTTTGCTCGTTTCCGTGTCTTTGCCCATCAGTCAAGTTGAAGTGTTGATCAATTGAAGTCTCAAACACATTAAGCCATGGTTGAAATCTAGAAAAATCTTCCATAGAATCTTGAAGTGAAGAAAAGCCTTCCATAATATTGGCGAAATAATCAAATCTGGAACAATGAATAAGGTAGACCAATAGTTCCGTCACCATAAGTCTTGTCGTGGAACTTGGTGAAAGTAGTGAATTCATGATGGAACTAATCACCAAAAGATCAGATTTAAATGGCGAATTCCTAGATCGTATCGAATTATCGTCATCGCTGGCAAAAACACTCGAGTCATTGTCATTAGTGTCTCGACGATCCGTCGATAGAAGCATTTTGAGACAATGACAGATATGTTGCTCCTTAATGATATCATCATTTGACTTAATGCTTCTCTTATTGACCCGCTGCAAGATTACTGATAAAGCAGTTTCTCCCTGAGCTTCTTGAAATTCATGAAGCCAATCTTTACTGCTTTTACTCTCTAACTTCTTTATCAACTTGCGGAACTCCTTTATTGACAATTTGTTTGCCATTATCCGCGACACAAACCAGCCTGGAGAACCCTCCTTAATACGAATTTTTTTGGATAGTGCATTAAGACCTGATGATTCCGAGTTAGATTGATCACTCATGAAGGGGCCACTAAAACTGCGGCTGAAAGAGACAGCCCTGGTCAACTTTGAAGAACTTTTCCCACCGGAATCCAGAGGTTTAGAATCATGGGATACAAATATCGGACTTGACGGCGGTTTAGATTGTGACCGAGAATTTGAAAGCTGCAACTTCAATTTCTGAAGATCAAAGTCAACATTAGTTTCGCTCTCGCTAAGTAGTAACTCCCATTTTCTCTTGGCTGTAATATTTCGGAAGGATTGTTCCGGGAAAACACGAGTGGACAAAAGCTTTTTGAAGAGATCATCCACGATGTCTGGCTCAGGCATTGAATTTATATTTGAGCTCACGACCCCAAAAGATTGAAGACTCTTGGTCGAGCCAATATCTTTCTTCAGGGGGATCAAAACAGGACTGGTCAACAAATTGGTTTTGGAACTCGTGCGTTTTAGCCTCAGGCTTTCACTGACTATGGTTTTGGCAAAATTAGGATGAGGGGGGATCACTGCATTGATTTGCAGAATGGGCGGGAGTTTTAACTGAGATCCTCCGACCAAACTCTCACGACTTTCTGAATGGGTATTAAAGGGAAGAGTCATTGTACGAGGAGCCTTGGGATCTAGGGAGCTAAAACTGGCGTTGCTTCCATTTGCGGATGTTGCATAAAGACCTTCAGTGCCTTGGCTTTGTATACTAGCCTCTGGTGGATTAAATGACGCGAGGTCTGCTCGACAAAGTAGCGATGATTGTGACCCATGCTGATGTATAAGTTTCTCACGCAAACTGCGGTCCTCTGAGCTTATCGATGGTCTCTTAGGCGAGGACTTTGTGGATAAAGACCCCGATCCAGAAACTAGCGAAATGAGCGAAGGCCCTTGACGCGGTAGATTCTTGACACGGGTGGGTTCTTTCGAATCAGAAACCGTTTCATAACCAATAGCTTGAAATTCGTCTTTTGTTGACTCAAACGGTATATTCTGGGAATGTGATGACCTCAGATCATTGGCATTTACTGGCAAATCTGCCGACGCTGCTGTATTATTATGCTTCGCGGATTTGCTGGTGATTTTTTTTAGGCCCTTTGTAAGAAAATTTCCTTGCCTTGACTTGGGATCTAGCCCCAATGTATAGGCTGGATACTCGCCCATGATTTTTGTGCTCGAAAAGCAAGCTTTTATTAGTGGTGGTAATCTGCTTGAAGTATAGCGGGACCGCGAGATCAGTCTGTGTACAATGAAGAAGGTTGTGAAGCAGGCCTGATCCCCGCGTCACAAGATTCAAGATGCCTGAAACAGAACTACAGCAAAATATAAGAAGACAATTGAATAATTGAATGTTATCAAATTATTTCTATATTGGATATTAATGGAAAAACTCAAAAAATAGAAAGAAATTAATTTATAAATTGTTTCTTAAAAAATAAGAATCGTATTACTCGTCGGTATGCTCCGTTCTCAAGTTCCTAAATGGGACGTGCGCTTCTGGTACCCCAATATTAATTTCTCGCTGGTGACTTTTCCTGATGGGATAATTAGGATGAAGTTTCATTGTCGAATAACAAAAATTAGCTAAGGATAAATATTGAGAGAAGTTTTTTTTCTCATATCCGAACAAAAACTCGTAGTTTGTCTTCTCAGGCTGAAAGTATCATCTTATGTCACGTTTTATAATATTATTCTCTGCCCAATGTTTGCGAGCCTTGCAAGTTTCAGCAAAAGCCGACGCGCGAGTTTCTTCTTTTTTCACCACTATCGTGTGCGGCTCCGTAATTTCGAGCACTGGTGATGAAAAATTGCCATTCATCACCTCTGTTTCTTACGATACTGGGAATTTCCTGTTGATACGGAATTCTTTTATTTTGAAGGAAGGATTCAACTTCAATAAAGGAAATAAAATTCCCTCTCCTTCAAATTCATTCACCTCCTGTGCAGTGTGGGACAAATCCAACTTACCTCTTTAATAATTGAAACAGGATTTTTCTCACGCAAGCCCTAGGTCTGACCGTCTGAGTGACTTTGCGCGGGGCCTTGTTTTTATTCCATTTTTTCTTTTTCTTTTTCACACCGCGCCCCACGCGTCTGCGCGCCAACCGCGTTATATTCCGGTCCTTCTCTAAGTTCCTGGCCCCATTTCTCGTGCCAAGATACTTGATCCAGGCCAAGGTCTCCAAACAACGGATTTCGAACTAAAAGGATTTATTGCCATTTATCCTTTATTCTCCTTTTCTCTAGTGCTCTAGTCCTTCATACATCTGACCTTAATGTCGACAAACAAATCTAGAAAGGCTCAGCCCAAGCAAAGGCTGATTTCCAGTTTCTTCTTTCCGCAGGCGGCCCAGGCCCCTCAGGCTGGGGCCACGCCAGCCACTGAGGAGAAAACAATGGTGCCCAGAAAAATTGCCAAAACACCAGAAAAAACAATTAAAGCTTTTAGAACTCAAAGCAATCTTGTACAGAGAACGCAGAGTCGGTCGTCGTTTGATGAGCCGGCGAGTTCTGATACATCTTTTGTATCTCCAGACATAGACAATTTTCGCAATCCACTTCTAAAAACATTATCTGGAGTGGCTGCGGGCCTGCCCAAAAGATCACATTCAACCAGACAAAGCTCGGGTCTTTTTGTTGATGTGGATGCTGAAGATGAAAAAGAAAATAAGGCTTCTGGTGCACATGGCATCACACTTGGACCTAAGCCTGACCTAAAACGAGCTACGACATCTAACCTCTTGGACTTTCTTAACGAAAAGCCCAAAAAGCTCCGCAAAAAGACAGTTAGCACTGAAAGTCCACAGCCATCTTCCCTGGACAAGCGCCGTATGACGTTAAGTGAAGCACAGGTTGAGATTATTGATGCTGTGGTTAATCGGGGCGAAAATGTGTTTTTCACAGGTTCCGCGGGTACAGGTAAATCGGTGGTTTTGCGAAGTTTGGTGGAGGACTTGTATAGAAAACATGGAAGAAACTATGTTGGTGTGACGGCGTCAACTGGATTAGCTGCCGTGAACATCAATGGACAAACAATTCACAAGTTTTTGAGTATAGGTTTGGGGAAGGGTAGTCCTGGGGACTTGGCAAATAGGATAAAAAAGAATCCGCTTGCCAGGAAAAAGTGGGCTACTCTCCGAGTACTACTTATCGATGAAATCCTGATGATTGATGGACGGCTCTTCACGAAGCTCGACGAAGTTGCAAAGATTATCAGAAATAAGTCATCCCCTTTTGGTGGGATCCAAGTTGTTTGCTCGGGTGATTTTTACCAGCTTCCACCGGTAGACCAGGAGGGTAAGGCCCAGTATTGCTTTAATAGCCCATCTTGGAAGAGTGCCATGAAAAATACGATGGTTCTAAAAAAGGTTTTCCGTCAACAAGGTGACAATCAACTTATTGATATGCTAAATGCTCTCAGAGAGGGTTCCTTCACCCAAGAACTGTTGCTGATGTTCCATCTGTTAAAAAGAAGGGTTGAATATACGGATGGTATAGAGCCGACGGAACTATTTCCGACTAGAGACGAGGTCAAGCGCGCCAACGAGTCTAGATTGTTAACATTAGCAAGTGATTCTTTTACGTTTACCGCAATTGACAGCGATGACACTCCCCAGCTGAAAAGATTGTTCGACAATTTGATGTGTGAGGGAAAATTAACCTTAAAAGTGGGTGCCCAAGTTATGTACTTAAAAAACCACCCAGATAATACTGTTGTTAATGGATCCATCGGAAGAGTGATTGCATTTTTGCCTGAGGGTGTCTTCGGCGCATTTTTTGCGCAGTTTAGTCCCGAAGACTTCATTGATCCTACAAGTGAATTCATTCTGATGATTGAAATTCTCTATCATGCAGTGGGTGCTAGTACTCTTACCCCAGAATATCGCAGCAAATTTGAATCTTTACCGGATAAGTGGAGAATAAAAATAGCACCCTTGATTAAAGAGCTTTTTGGCGTGTCAAGGGGCCTGGGTCTATTACCAATTGTTCTATTCAAGACGAACAACGACTCCACATTACTCTTGGTTCGAAGAGAGGAGTTCACAGTTGATCAAGGAAGAGTACCGTTCTCAGGTTCATCAGCCCCACAGGCAATAATTCGAGAACAACTTCCTTTGGTGTTGGCATGGGCGATGTCAATTCACAAGTCACAAGGACAATCGATTGATCGTCTACGGGTTGATCTTCGGCGCACTTTCGAAAAGGGACAGATATACGTCGCTCTTTCGAGAGCCACAAACAAGGAACAGCTTGAGGTCTATAATTTTGACCATAGAAAAATCTCTGTATCGAAGGAAGTTCAGGAGTTCTATAAATCTTTAAAGGTTGCGGGAGAGTAAGAAGGACATTATGTGTCAGAATATAATTCAAAGAATCTAGGGATTTGGGTATTGCGGGTTTCAATTGTAAAAGGAGGCTTGTAAGATCGGCTCGATCTTATTATTCAAGCAGTGTGAGATCAAGGTTCTAACAGTTTTTGACCTCCACTTATGCAGAATTCTCTCATTAAAGTACGAAAGCATTTAAGTATTAGAGCCGTGAGATATTTATTAAAAAGGCTTTCATATAGCCTGCTTGAATATTCTCTTCTCAGGATTTCCTGGAAGAAATATTGTTCGTGCACTAATAGAAACCAAAACAAAGCATCCATCAATAGTTTTATATTAATAATAGCTCGCGAAAGTTGAGTAATTTCTCCTCCCTTATCGTAGGCCTTACATTCGCTAGTCACGTGAGTTCTAGTCCTGTCTAACAAATGACGCCTCGCCTAAAATTTCATAAACCAGTTCGCGAAGGACAAATAACTACCCCGGATTTTCAGGGACATGGCTGAAGCAAAAAGAAAATACTGCTCTATATCGTATGTTTTGGTTTTACAAGAAATATTAGTTTGAAATTGGTCACTAACGCATGCAGATGTCAAAATTGCCGAGCTAAAAAGGTAAGTTTCCTTGTTTTGTTTTGTTTTGTTTTGTTTTCCCTAGTTTTTCTTAACAGTATCTTTTGATCTGCCCTTCAAGCTTCTTACTAACCCTAATCAGAATAAATGTGATGGAATGGAAGTATGCGGACCATGTTTAAAACTTGGAATTCCATGCGAGAGGATCAGTAAAGATCGGCGAACGCAGAGGCTTACTTCCCGTGAGGTACAGGTGCTTCAGAATACTTTGACGAACATGGAGTCAACTTTGGCTAGAATATTGGAGCTCACGCAGGAAACCAACGGCGATAATGCGCTCAAAGAAATTAAAGATGTGTTGAAGATGAAGCACTCGGTCACTGCTCTGAATCCACCCAATTCAAAGAAAAAGATACCTGTATCCATAGATGCATCCAGTGGGGGTGAATATTCTGTTTTTGGTCCGACTTCTGCTTTTTTGAATTTTGTGGATAATTCTGAACGATCGATTCCCAAGCAGCTCTTTGATAATGGTCTCATGAATATGGGCCAGCTCGTTACCTGCTTGGAGAACTTTTTCAAATGGATGTACCCAGATGTCACGGTTTTTATACACCGGGAGAGTTTCTTGAATGAATTTCTTAGCCCCGATAGAAGCCAAGGTTACTGCTCCGAGGAGCTAGTTTATGCAATCGCCGCCCTCGGAGCTAAATGCTCACCTTCAGAAGATTTGCGGATGCTTGCACAAAACTTTTTCGAAACCTCACGTAACAAAATCTTAACTACCAGAATATGCCTACCTCAAATTAACACTCTCCAAGCTTTACTTTGCCTTTCTCTATACGAGCTCGGAGAAGGCAATGCATCAGCAAGCTGGATGTTTTCTGGAATGGCTATTCGCATGGGTTACGACTTGGGCTTTCAATTAGACCCAAAGGACTGGACTCTCGACGCTATGTCTTCGGGTGAGCCTCAACCAAATTTAATCACGAATTTGAATGTCATGGTCCGTTCAAGAATATACTGGGGGTGTTATATCTTGGACCATTTTGTGAGTTTGATCATGGGGCGCCCGGTCACAGTGCGTAAAACAGAAGCCAGTATTCCTACAAGTGAAGTGCTACCAAACTCAACTAATATCGACTCCTTTGTTTTTCAACCGACAGAATCTCCAAAAAGTGTTCGAAATTTAGATGCTTTCGAAACTATAGAGCCGTTGTGCCTGCTAAGTGAGTGCGTTGGGTCTCTTCTTACAGATATTTACACGGGAGAATCCACCGACGAAGGCCTCTCGTATTTGAACAAGATGAAATTGGCGAAATATAACGGGTTTTTGGCGGGCTGGCGACGAAAATTACCTGTGTCTTTGAGATGGACCGAAACATCTTTGAAAAAGGAGAATTATAATCCTACAGTCGCAAATTACAGATTATTCTACTACGTGGTATTAATCTGCCTAAACAAACCATTCTTAAATGTTCAAACTGACGTCTTCCTCGATCAGTCTCCTCAAGAAATCCTCGATACTGCGATCTCGGAACTCTCCATCTGTCTCAGAAAATTTAATGAATCGGGCTCATTACCCTCGATTTTGATAGTTTACTCTTCGATTCTTGGTCTAAGTATCGCATTAATGCAACTTCAGGGTATCCATGAAGGTGAGAAAATAGATAAGAGCAAAACAGATGATTTGAAGGTATACTATACAACTGTATCAAATGCTTGTGTCCATTGGAAATTGGCAGCAAAGTCCTTGATCTACGTCAAAAAGAAAGTCAAAGATATTCACCATCCAATCATCTCGGAGATCTTTGGATCCGTCACTGAGATTGTCGAGAATAAGCTTTCAGATAGCGACTTCACTAATATAATGGATCAAAGTGACGAGACGCCGTATTGGTCCAACCAGGATAATTTGTTCGCGAACTTTTTTGATTTCATCGACCATGCATAATTGTCCCGACACACTCCATATAACAAGAACTCTGCAATATTTGCTCAGCTCGTGATTCCCTGGCTAGCCCTTTTTTCGATATATTTCAGAACATCTCTCTTTTTTTTTTTTTTCTTTTGTCGATGGAAAGTAGATTTGTAGCATAGTTAGTGCATCCTCATGGCTCAAAACTATGCTGGCTCACGTGCCTCGCCACTCTTGCACCCGACAACGATCGCACTTTTTCCATATAGAGTCGCATGATCAAAGACGAACAGATTAATGCACTAACAATCTACATCTTTGACCAGTTTCAACTATGACATTGCAAGAACCTGGAGACCTCGGATACAATGACTTTCACGTTTCGCTCTTTTACTTGGCAATTATTGACTCTGATAATGTCCAAGATCCTAACGTCACCATTGCCTTGAAAAACCTTGCGAAGAAAAATGCTGTCACTAAAGAGAAACGGCTCAATGAATTTCTCAAGATGTTGGAAAATTCATCGTTCGATGTCCGGGACTATAACATCTTGGTGTGCTGGCTTCAGTTGTATCCCCGCCTTGCAATAGACTCTCAAAAGTCTGTGAGGCATCTTGCTCATCAAATCCTCGCAACATTTATGGAAAAGTATGGATCGAAGGAATTTAGCAGGTACTTGAAAACCGCAATGCCCATCTGGCTTCAGGGTCTCTTTGATGACAAATCCATAGCTAATTCGGTGAGATCTGATCTTCTTAAAAGTTTTTCGGGCGACGAATCGAAAGTAAATTACAAGATCTGGGTCATCTTTCACGAGCAAATCATCAATTATTGTCACGCGGTGCTAATCCACGAAACTGCATCGAGTCTTACTGATGAAAGATCAGAAACTGTCGAAGAGGTCAAGATGAAGTATGAGCGAGCCCTGAATTCTGCTTTATCGATGCTTTTACATGTCATCTGCCTCGCAAATAAGCACGAATATTTCATTAGCAGCCTGGCATCAGTTCAGGTCAACGAAATATTGGCGCTGGATCAATTGTGGGAGAATTTGGGATCTTGCATCACTAAGGAAAATCTCAACTCGGCTCTTTTCAGATCATACATGGCATTGATTTCAGAAGTGTTTTCTTTTGACGAGAACAAGACTCTCAAGCCTTTTACTTCCAATTTGAACGATTTGAAAGCAGTTTTCAAGACAATATCTAAAAAGTTCATCAAAAACGTCAAGCTTACTCCCACTTCTGAGACAACTTCGTCTATCATCTATTCTTCGATCATTATTCCCCTTTTAAGTGCCCTTACGTCCCTCACGGTCTTCACAAACAAAAGTTCTCTCAAAATTAAGAAAACATTTTGGCAGTATGGGGGTCTGAAGAGCTTCTCTCGGTTAAAAGACATTTTAAAGTTGGGTCCTTGCAATTCAGACCCTCTTTATTACAAGTCTTTGAAAAATTTGTTTGTCGCTTTGGAGAGTTCAAATATTGCATCTGATGAAGAATTTCCCTTCATTGACTTTTCTAGCTCCAAAGACGCCAAAACAATTGTCCAAAAAATTCTTTTGCCTCATTATCAAAAGATCAGGGGTTATAATGCATTTTCTTTCAGAAATGAAGGTATTCAATGTCTAACCTATGTGTTTGGAATATTCGATAAACATATTTCAGAAAGCAGGGAGCTCGAAAATTTAGCACAGTATTTGTTTCTCTCTTTGCTCGATGGGATTGCATCGCCTCGCGTCAGAAAGGAAGAAATGCACCCCAGGGAGTTGTGCATTGTCTCTTTGAGAGAGTTTTACAAAAATTACGTTTTCATGAATCAAAGTGGCATAACCGGGGAATTTTTAGCTGCTATAGGGGAGAAGCAACAAGTGGACATCAAGAAAGTAGTTATGAGTAGTGGTGTTGTTGACATTTGTACCGCTTTCTATCTCATATTGAAAGATTTGTCTGGAAATAATGGTGACATCTTCTTGCAATCGATCATTGAGAACATTGAAGAAACTTACGACGTTGAACCACTTGCGCATGGGATTACCGTCTTACTCAATGCTTTTACTACTAATGGAAGAAACGAGATTATCATCAGTTGGGCAGTCTCTAATCTTCCTGGTTTTATTTCGAGTGAATTGATCGATTTGTCCCTCAAGTTTTTCGAAAAGTTGCTCGAGAATAATAATGAAATAGACTTAGGTCAATTGATCAATGATTTTTTCGTGAAGATTTCCATGGAATGTTCGACCCATCTCGCCCGCTTTTTTAAGATTTTGGGCAGTCACAAACATATCAAGCTGACCCCATTAAATCAATTAAGCCCCGATGCATATGGATATCTCCTTTTGTTGTCCCAAAGCAAAACAAGACTGGATACGGACGAAGAAATGCTTTTGGCATTCATTGAAGACAATGAAATTTATTCGAATTTGTTGGTATCTACGACGGGTAGTCAGAGACAAAAAAGGTTGATGGTTAACATGGTTGATCAAAATAGATTTCCTCAACTCGATGATCAAAACCGTGCATCCATTAGAGGTTTGATTTCATGTGCTTTGGATCACGTGGAGGAAGAAACTTCGGTTAAGTTTTTGGAATCTATTGCTGAGAAAAATATGGTTGGCGAAGTCATTTATGAAAAGTTGATAACATTGGGCCCAGAACATGACTTTTCTGCCTTGGCCTCATTGGTTGTCAAAAACAAGGTCTTTCTTCCACTAGAAAGAATTGAAGAAAGCATCAACGAAGCTTTAGAAAGTGTAGATCTCGAATCTCTTTCAATTTCAAATCCGTTGTCACAGAATATCCATCTCATCAAAAAACCAACAAATGCTAGCTTATCACAATCAATGTTGCCTATATCTGCATTCTTGAGAGACTACTTAATCGCATCCCCATCGGAGAACATTTCAATCGTGACTCTTAAAAGTATCTGCAGTGAGTACCTTTCAGATTACATTTTCTTGGCTTCGGAGGATGAAAATGAGCAGGTGGCGAAATTAAAAGAAACTATGTCGGGATCTGAAAAGGATTTCGAAGTTGATGAAGGTAATATTGCAGCCATTTTCAATGGCAACAGCACGAATCAAATAAGCTACTTGATTAATGATTTATCCGGAAAAGGTCTTTTCACTGCCAAACAGTACTATATTTCAAGGGTCTTAGTCTGCATTTTTAGTACGGTCTTCGAAAATTTATCGCTCCCCAAATTTGACAGCCTCGAAATCGTGTACACCAAATTAAGTCTGCACCCACTCAAGCTTGCCGTTTTTCTTTGTTCCGCTTCTAAATTTATTGGGGTCTCTTCGAAGTTAGATCGAATAAGGAATTTTGTTTTTGCAGAAATTCTTGGCATCCGCTCAACTTCAGACATATGTGAAGCTGGTCTTGTTTGGTTATCTCTTGCAAACAGCTTTATTGATGTTGACGTCAAATATGATATCTTGCCAAGTCACAAATTGGGTATGCTTGTGAACCATCTTTCTGGTTGGTTGGAATGTGAGACTGCATTTGATAGCCTGTTCGTGGCTATGAGATCACTTCTCGCATCATTCTTTTCGCAATTCATTCAATTGTTGAGTCACGAAGCACCTGATAAAACATGGGAAATATCTGTCGATTTGTGCTTGAACAATTTAGGAATGGCTCAAATAAAGTCAAATACAACGGCTATGGAATACTTCACATTGAAGTTATTCCTTGTCATGACAAAGAATATCGATGGGGCTTTTTTTGACGAATGGAGACGAAGCCGCGTCTCTATTGAAGAAGAAGTCTTAGGCTTAATTCTCGCTGAAAATAGCAAAGGCGGGAGGTCAGAAACCTGCCGTCAGTCTAAGGCGCTTGTTCATGATCTTTTAGAGCGTGTTTTACTGAAGGCATCATTCTCAAAGGTTGTACTCTCTGAGAATGTTGACAAACTTTATCAAATGTTGGCTAAATCTTCTGTTGTTGGATCACAAAGAATCGCTTGTACCTTGCTCAGAAGATACGTCTACGAAAGCCAACAAGATTTAATTTTGGAAGTGCTGATGCGAACCTCGAACATTTCCGGAGAAAGTGAAGTAGTCAATGATTTGACGGCTTTTAACCAGAACTTGTTGCTGACAATTTCCGACCATGAATTCCATTTACATGACGCTTTAGACGAGAAGGATTATGCTGGTATTTTCAGGTTTTTGTGGAGCTGGGTACTTGTTTTTGAGTTTTTCAAAGAGTCAACTTTCTCCATGAAAGCAGATTACATTCGTCAATTGAAGAGTGTTGATAGTATCGGGCTTTTGCTTGGTACAATTTTCGAGACACTTCCTTTTAGCGAGCAAGCATTCCTCAACCAACTTACTCTTGAACCGATTGAGAAAACAGATAGAGTCAAGCCAGCACAATCTCTCGTACAAAATTATGATCTTGGACAAAGCTTTAAAAGTCAACTGGTAAGGGAAGAAATTAATTTTTTGCTCGCTCACTTATGCTACTTGGCATTTCAATTTTTGGGGTCTTTCGCTCTGCAGTGGTTCAACGACATTCGCGATGTGCAATTGAAACAGCAAGTGGAGAAATTTTCTGTTCGCTTCATCTCTCCTATTCTTATCTCTGAAATGCTAGTGGATGTCGAGAAAGCGAAGGATAAGTTGACTAAGGCCGATGATACGCTCACTATCAAAACCAACTTGATTACAAACGAGATTAAGTCCATTTACGTCATCGACGAGCAAATCATGGAAATGGTTATCAAAATTCCGGAAAACTTCCCTTTATCAAATGTCTCTGTTGAAGGGCCCGTTCGATTAGGCGTGAAGGAAAATCAATGGAAAGCGTGGTTGCTAGCATCGCAAAGGGTCATTACTCTAACAAACGGGTCACTTTTCGATTGTATTGAGCTCTTTAACAGAAATGTCAACTTGCACTTTTCTGGTTTTGAAGAATGTGCAATCTGCTACTCTATTTTACACCAAGACCACTCTTTGCCTTCTAAAAACTGTCCAACTTGTTCAAACAAGTTCCACGCTGCTTGTCTATACAAATGGTTCAAGAGTTCGGGAAGCAGTACATGTCCCTTGTGTCGGTCGGCGTTTAATTTCAATGCCGCAAGATCTTAATTCAAGTGCTATATTCTATCTCTAGGATTCGAAGGGCCCCTGATACTGGATGCCGTGTTTCGCCCGACGCCCCAAGCACCTCTTACTGGTACTGTTCTTGCTGAAGTCTGACTTGCCCAAGGCGCACCCGTTATAGCAATATTATCATTAGTCGTTCTTGTTCCATGTAGTCCATTTATCAAGCCTGGAAGATTTTCGCCCGTTTTTTCGGCATTATCGTCCATTTCGTCCGTGGATTTCATAGGAAGTGGTCTCAAAGAATCAGCATCGACCCAAGGGTATAACTCTTCCCCAAACCAAAAGTGCTGAACAACTGGAAACTTCCCAAATACCTCAACTTCATACATTTTGAGAAGGCCGGTTTCGACCTTACCCCAGAGAGTCACGGATTTATGTATATCGTAAAGTACCGGTGAGTGTTCGTGGAATGGGCCCAGTTTTAGCTTGAAAATAAATGCGATTGCATTTACATAAAGATTAGACGTTTTGTATGTGTTTATCGTATGCGCTGAAAGTATTTGCAGCACTGGTGGAACATATTGGAAGGGGGCGTTTTTACCCGTCTTGTTTCTAGGGTTGAACTCCGCCGCACCAAGAATGTAGATAAAGTGGAAGTGGTCATCTAGTCCCCAGACTCCATGGGATCCTGCTGGCTCTAGACTATAGTCTAGAATCAAACGGCGCACCAAATCATAATATTTACTGAAAAGTGCAAGAAGGTTTTCCCCGGAAATATCTTTGTCAAGAACATTCTGTTCAAAGAGCCCACCAACAAAGGCAACAAACGACAACTCATGGCCAGAACCATAATCAAGTCGAACCGCTGAACCAAACGAGTTAGTCAAATAATGATTAAGTTCAACTTTATATTGACTCTTGTTGCTTAATTGACCAAGAAGATCTAAAGACTTGGCATTTACTTTTATATGCCAGTCTCGACAAGCCATGTTTCCGAACCTTCGGGGGCCTTTCAAAGGTGGTGTCTCATCGATAAGCTTGTTGAACTCACCTAATATATCAATCACAAGCTTAGTATTTCCTGTAGCTGTATACTCTTGTTCTGACTCAGGCAGGCTTAGGCTTTCCACTGTTGCGTTCGAATTTCTTGTGACAATTGTGGGGCAAAGCTGGTTGTTGGGAACCTTGGTTGCTGTGACCTTGTCTAAGATGAAAGACATCACATGATGCAATTTTTTGTACGCAAGAGATTTTCGAAACAGATCCAACTCTGACTCTCCATATATTCTCTTGGCGGGCTCGGTCGTTTTTTCGGAGTTCATATTTTATATTGAAAAGAGAAGAAAAATGTTATATATCCCCGGTTTAATGGTGTGCAGGCGCGACGCTTTTAAAGGCTAGGCCCTAAATTAGTCGTGACCGAGGATCCTAAAATTAAGAACATATATATATATATATATATATACACAAATATTCAACTTTTCACCAGGGTGCTTTCGTCTCGGGCCTTGCCTTGACGGGGGAATTATCTGGAGAAAAATACATATCTCCCCGATGCCGCTTAGTCGGACTCAGTTCAGGGGAACTGAGTGGTCTTTCTTCTGCTGCATTTGATTTGTTGAGATTAGGTCCAAATCCAAGCTCATCCTTCATTTTCTGGTAAAATATATCATCCTCGTCTGTTTTCTCCCCCGAATCGACCATGATTGGATTGATCTCTGATTCTCCACCTCGCCTCAACAATATGAATGGCGTAATTGTTGTTTGGCCTGGAGACAACTCTGCTTTGTTTGATTTCTTCCTGCGATACAGATTTTTTGCAGGTGTATTCACTTTAGGTGACGTCTTTTTCTTTGCAGCTCTTGAGTTCTGCTGGGGGTTTTTCAAATCAACAATCGAATCAGGGGCTCGGTTGTGCTCAAGATTGACGTTAAACGCCAATTTATTGGCCGTAATTCTCAGGTCTGTATTTCCTTTCTTCTGGGGCGTGGGAGAGGTTGATGACCGGTCAAAATAATCTTCCTGTTGTTTGCTTGGCAGCAGGGCCTTAAAAAATAAGTCAAGGGTCGTTTTTTGCGGTGGATTTTTTTTCTTCTGGGGCGACTTCCGCTGGGGTAAATTTTTGAATGATTCCACAAATTCTGGCGACACATAGTTTACACACTCCAAGGGCACCGGCACTTCTATCAATTTGTTGTTACCCTCTTGCGCTTCAGACTGATCTTCAACCTCATCTTCCGCAGTCGCCTGCTCTGATAATAATTCTTCGCCCGGGTCAGTATGTAAAAGTACATCTTTACGGGTGTGATAAACGAAATCATTTAACTTGATTCGGTCAAACTTCAAAACCACAATTGACACATTTTCGAATTCTTTGATTCTTGCAAATTTTATAAATTGCCAAAGGTTTTTGTCTTTTAAAAACTTGAGAGCGAAAGCTTTCAAGTTATATTTTCGCTCTCGTGGTAAAGGGATCTTGGTAATGTTAAGGTCCACGTACTCTCCTCCACACCGTTGGAATGAAAAAACTCCCTTTTTAATGATCAGGCGGCCAATCACTCTTGGCGAAATTAAATTGTTGATCCTTAAGACTTCGCAGTCAAATTCTGGTGTTATCAAGTCCTCAATGACATGGCTAGGTTCGCCGAAAGTTGTGGAATGAGGTGTGAATTTAAAAATTTTTGAGTTCACCAAGGGGAAAAAATAAAGCATTGCATTATAATCATCAATACTAATTTTTTTTTCAATTTTTGTGGCTCTTCCAAAGATTTTTGTGCCATTTTCTTGCAAATACTCGTTCAAAAACTCATTGAAAGCAAGCAAGCACTCGTGTCTGTCACATTCAGCTTTCCTTCCGAAATAAGGATCC
This sequence comes from Metschnikowia koreensis, assembly GCA_030569435.1. NCBI lineage: Eukaryota > Fungi > Ascomycota > Pichiomycetes > Serinales > Metschnikowiaceae > Metschnikowia > Metschnikowia koreensis. The sequence goes on along the minus strand of JAJMKX010000251.1, from coordinate 145,368 downwards.
GAGGGAACCAAGCTGTCAGATTCTAGAAAAGTGTTTACAAATTTGCTTGTTATGTCACAAAATTCTCCATAATCCTGAGTGGCTTTATTAGGTAACTTCACGAGCATTGTAGTTCCACACAAAGCGATCTCCTTCGCTCGAGTTATACCGATGTCTTCTGCACCCTTGGAGTAATCACCACCTCTCAAAACAGCCATAATAACCAAGCGGTTCCTTGTAAGGTTTGTTTCTTTGGTGATTCGACTCATATGAGCAGGGGTCACGTAGTAATCTGTAGAGCTAGTAGCAGGATCTTCTTTATCGCCAAAATTCTTTATTCTGTTAAACCATCGAAGAACACCCTCTGCTCCGAAAACCAAAGTATCAGAATCATCTGATATGACATAATCTACTACCCCGAGTCTCTGAAGCCAGGCACATTCTGCTTCAGCCTCAGCAGGAGCTTGTACCCAGTCCATCCGGTTTAGTGTAAGAACACTTTTTAACTTTTCAATAACTCGCAGATTTTCAGAATATTTTGAGGTCGGAGAGCTTAGAAAAAAATTCAAAACTTCATCATAAGATTCGGAGCCTGGAAATCCCGGGATCTTTCCGTTTCGTAATTTATCTGACTTGTGTGATCCGTCGAACACGACCACAACAGAAACATTCATCCGCACCATATACCAGAGTTTTGCCATGAAATTTCGAATGTCAAAGCTCTCTTTTGTTGGATCATCACTCTCTCCATTCGTGAACAGGGACCAAAACATAAACATGTAAGCATCTATGGCGAAACGAGGTGGACGCTTTCTCTTCTGAAGAAATCGAGTCACAAACACTGGAAACAGCACTCTTTCTTCCAGAGGCAAATTCTGCCAAAGATTAGGAATTCCCATGCCATTCCTTGGTTTTATTAGTAGAATATATGGCTTATTGCAGCCGATATGGCAGTGCTTTGTATCGAGATTTCTTCTCTATAGCCCGCGCGTATTGATTGTGATGCTAGTGTGATTTACTCAAACCGCCGGAAGGAATTTATGAGCACCACAAGGCAATATTATTTTTTTTTTTTTAAATAGACTTGCTATTATCTATTTGTTTTCAAAGTGGTGATGATAATCCTAAGACAATCAAATTTCTTAGTTTAAGATTTTTTTTTGGCTTTTTCTTTTTTGTGCTAAGAGAAGAAAATCTCAAATCCACTTGAAAAATGAGAATTCGCTTTTGCCTCCCAGTGAGTTTAACGCACAATGTAAATATACTCATTCGACCATTTTAAAAATGAAAGACTCACAAATTTATCACTGCATTGAAAGACGAAGATATTTCTCCAACAAGTGTAACGTAGTCGTGGATGCGACAAATTCGTGCATATGGTCCGTGTGTCCCACCAAGGGATACACCTGGTCCTTGAGCTCATACTTACGCACTGATTGAACAAAGCTCTGGATAGCTTCTCCATTAGTATCAGTCGAAGTAGGGGAGAGGTTACTCATAGTAATCTGTGAAGTAGGGTCAGTCATATTTAGAGAATAGAATAGTTGCTTAATTCCTTATCAACAGATACTAGGAATTAAGACCACTTTATATAGAGATCAGGGAGAGGAACTTCACAAATCTACACAGCACATATTGCCACCACCACGTGGAAGATTACACCATAATATTAATCAATGATGTGCTTTAGATCCACAGTCACGTCACAAGGCTCATCAATGATGTATATTATGTACACAGTTACGCCACGGTTAGGAATATGCGCTTACAGAGCCTTCACAAGACAAGAGTGCATATATGATGCTCATATGTATCTTTTATTTCAATTAAGACATATTCGCGCTCATCTCAGCACAACACTTCCCTTGAAGTTTCACTCACACACTCAAATTTCCTAGTTGACAAAGCTTCTCAAACGTTGGCCTGGTTAGAGGCTTTGTTAGCATGTCAGCAATGTTCATCTTTGTATTAACGTAGGTTAAGTCGAACATTCCCAACTCATAATATTGTTTAACAAAATGTGCTGCCTTCCTAACATGCTTAGTACCTTCAAGCAAAGCTGGGTTCCTAACAGTTTTCAAGGCACCTTCATTGTCACACAATATTATGCACCCATTTGGAAGCCTGAGTTCTTCTAGCAAGTTAACTAGCCATATGGACTCTGCTACCGTAATGTGTAGTGCAACTAACTCAGCATTGACCGTCGAAAGGGCCACCATCGTTTGTAACTTTGATCTCCAACTAATCGGGGAACCCCCATACAAAAGAATCGCACCAGTCCTAGACTTGCACTCAGGTTCTGTCACCAAATTGCACCCAGCGTCACAATAAGAAATAAGACTCGACTCATTCCTCTTTTCAAACACAATGCCATGATCCGCTGTTCCTGCAAGATAGCGTAACACAAACCTTGCTGCCTCTAGGTGTTTGACCTTTGGTTCTATAAGATATCTGGAAAGTTTCAGAACAATGTACGCAATATCAAATCTCACAGTGTTGACAGCGTAAAGAAGCTTCCCTATAATCAGACGATACTCAGTTTCATCACAGAGATCTTCTTTACCTTCGACAACTGCCTCCAAATTTACTTGAGAAGCAGGAACAGTAACACTTCCAATCTTCTCAAAACCATAGTTTTTAAGCATAGACTTAACATAGTCCCCAAGGTGTAGCTTTATGCGTGTGGGACTAACTTCAAAATTGATTCCAAGAAACTTCTTAACTGGACCGAGATCCTTCATGTTGAAGGCATCACCTAAAGCTTCCTTAGTCTCGGCAATTGCTTGTTTGTTGCGACTTATGATTAGCAAGTCATCAACATATAGGCCAATAAGAATCAATCCCTGTGAAGTATTCTTTGAATAAAGACACGGCTCATTTACACATTGTTTGAAATTTAAGGTGACCAACAATTTGTTAATAGTTTCATTCCAAACCTGGGGAGCTTGTTTCAACCCATAAAGCGACTTGTTCAACTTATACACGAAGTCGCCTGTGCGATCAGACCCATCCAAAGTCTGTCCTCGTCCTGGTGGCTGTCTCATGTATATTTCTTCCTTCAAGTCACTATTGAGAAATGCGGTAACAAAATCGACGGTATGTATCTCCATTCCAAACTTGGCAGCTATTGCTACCATTAACCTGAGACTAGTAAACTTAATCACGGGGGAATAAGTTTCTCCATAGTCAACACCTGGTACTTGAGTGAAACCTTTAGCCACAAGTCTAGCTTTATATCTCCCATCATCTTTCCGCGCAAAGACCCAGCGACAGTTGATAGGGCGCATATTTCTTTGCAATGGAACCAAGGTGAAGGTCCCGTTAGCATTGAGAGCATCCATTTCATCGTCAATAGCCTTTAGCCAGTTTGATCTGTTGGGTGATTTGACAGCATCTATGTATGACTCAGGCACCACCTCTTCAAAGCTTGTCCGCTGTAACACAAAGAGTTCAGCAGCAACTCTCACAGATCGAGACACAGCAAGTCGCGCCTCATCGTCCTCAATAACATCTGCTTCATTTGTAGATGCGTCATGTAGCCTGTCTCTCGTATCTCCAATAAAGGTATCAGGTTCGGCAGTATCCGTTGTACAGTTGACAAAGTCAGTGCTTCCAGTTAACACATTCAAGCTTGCTACTGTCACTGTAGGTATTGGCTTCCGAACTCTGGTATTACACACAGGCTAACAAAAATTAAATCTTCTAGCCACGTGATTCACACGAGGTACATTTCAACTTCACAGATTAGCCATATGCTCACCTTAAACGGACTTCCGAAATTTTTAAAAAAACGGCCTTTTACTTTGATCTCATTTCAATGATGTCTAGACTTCTGGGATTTCACCAACACCTATTCTTTTAAAAAATAGCGAGGTTTGTTGTACTTTCTTTCAAGCAAATTCGAAAATCAGTGAAAGAGAAAGAGACAGAAAGAGAATCCACTGAATTTGATTGAGCTCACTTACTGTATCCTAATCGAGTAAGAAAGACCGAAACAGATCAGGGCTGGCCTAGACCTATTCTTCGCCCATTTCTGACAATTTCATCATCCCTATAGCTTTAGATCCAAGACTGGAACCAATATTTCGAACTCAAGGACAATTAGAAATGAAAAAAATCCCTGTTTGTATTTTCATGACGATAAGTAACTTAAGTGAAATACGAGCAATATTTGATTCAGAATGAAGCCCGTCCGCGACTGCGGGGGTTCGGTTAAGTACATGTATGTCTCTCGCATTTATATGTCGGGCCAAAAATATTTCCTTAGTGAAGCTTTTTTTTTTTTTTTTTTTGAAAAAAAGTAAAGTCTGATAAAAATTTAGAAAATTTCATTTCACCGGGTCAAGAGAAATTTAATCATTCTAAATTCTGGTTGTAGATAAGTTCAGATGCTCAATACTTACGTGCAACCACGACCCCGCCCTAAGCCTGCAAAAAGAAGGAGTAGGTCGCACAAGGCAGGAACTGAAATCATCGCCGACAGACAATTTCATTTGCAAGTCTAGTCACATTGTTAGACTGAGGCAAATAATCGTTCGCAAATTCACCTTTCCTTCTTTCCTTGAATTTTTCCTTTTCCTTTTTTTTTTTTTCAGTTCAAACCCCTCTGTACAAATCCAATTCGAAGCCCAGCCTTTACCTACCCGTGTTTTATATCCTTTCGAAGATTCATATAACCTCATGTCTTTCGTGAACGACAGATCGATTGGGCTGCTTGTATGCGGGGGATTTCAAGGAACTTCTGTAACCAAGCAGGCCTATGAACTAATTGTGAAACATAATATTTCTACAATGATCCTCCTGAGAAAAAATGCCCATTCTGTCTCACAAATGTCTAAACTTATACGTGATCTCCAGTATATCGCACTTAAAGAAGCTGGATATGAATATCCATTGGCTTTTGCCATAGATGAAGAGGGAGGCATGATGAACTCGTTATTCGATTCAGACTCTCTTTCCCAATTTCCAGGTGCCATGGCCCTAGGAGCAACTGGTGACCCTGAATTGGTTTATGAAGTACTGCGGGCCCTTGCTATCGAACTTCGACATATTGGTTTTCTGATAATTTTGGGCCCCGTGCTCGACGTGGTTATCAAACTTTCTCATCAGCTTGTGTCGGTCAGGTCATTTGGTACCACAATCGAAGAAGTGGTTAAGTACGGAAGGGCGTGTGCAAGGGGTTTGAGGGATGGTGGCTTGATTACAGTTGGTAAGCATTTTCCAGGAATTGGTACTGCTCGAGTTGATTCCCTACTCGAGCTTCCAATGATGACCGACTCTCTTGATCAGATTCGAAGGTTTAACCTGGTGCCTTTCGCAGAATTGATACGTGAGGGTTTACTTGACGGCATCAGTGCTGCTGGATGCGGTGTTCCTACCATTTCACCAGATGAGACACACGCTTGCTTGCTGCCAGTACTATTGACCAAGCTTCTCAGAGAAGATATGGGCTTCGAAGGCTTTATTATTAGCGAGTGCTTGGAGATGGATGCATTATACCATTCGATCGGTTTAGGCCAAGGTGTGGTGCTCGCTCTTTATGCTGGCTGTGACCTTGTGATGGTCTGTCATAATATCAAACTCCAAGTCGAGGCCATAGACTCTATCCGCACAGCTCTAGCAAATGGCTCGCTTGATGAACAAATAGTCATAAGTTCCTTGGAGAGGTTGCAAAAAGTGCGACAAAGATTACCTTCATGGCAAGAGATTTTTCCTGGCAATATAAGAGTGGATGCAATGTTATTCAAGGATGCTTATCCAAATATATGGCTTGATCATCAAAACTTGGTGGAAAGGGCTTACCGAAAAAGTATTACTCTCATCAGAGACTTTGAAGGGGTTCTTCCCCTTTCGCAGTATGTGGGTAAAAGCCCAAGTGATAATATTTTAATTCTAACTCCCTTATTGAAGCCTATATATTCCAAGACTGTCGATGGATCTGAGCATAAAAGTGACCTATACCCAGGAGAAGAAGTGTTTGCGGAATTCGGACAATTCTTATCTCTGCATCCGAGAAACCAAGATAGTGAGATAAACGTTCTTCATACAACATACACCGCTAATGGACTCACAGCTTTACATGAACAGTTGATTGGGTATTCGAAAGCGGTAATAGTGGTCACCTCTGAGGCACTGAGAAATATGTACCAAATTGGTATTGTTAAGTACATTTCGATGCTTTGTGGAGCAACTCCTCTGTCACTTTCAGGATCTAACGGAAGATCCCAGTTGGAAAAGCCGTTGGTTATTGTTGCCACACTGTCGCCCTACGATTTTTTCTTTAATAAATTTATTGGGTCGGCATACTTATGTTGCTTCGATTACACCAAACAAGCTTTGAAGGAACTAGCTAATGTCTTAATGGGTGAAAACGTCGCCCAGGGCTGTGTCCCAGGTGAGAAAAAATTTACCTTGGAAAAGTTGAAGAAGAGACGTCTACTGAGTTTATTGACGCCCACTTCTGACCGGCCGCAAACCAAAGTAAGAAAATCGATCCCACCAAAGAGGGTGTGGCTAGTCGATGAAATGGACTTCGGGAGAGACTGGAAAGGACTCCTCAAATTGTGCAAAAATAACAGTCGAAACTTGAGCAAAGACTCTTTTCTCAGAAGCCTATTCCAGCTTCTACACATCAGCCAATCCCAGCAAAAGCATTTCGTAGTGAGGAACTCCTCGCTCAATATTATATACGGGCTAGTAATGACCTGGGTTGATGAAACTAGCGAGGTTCACAAGACAGGCAGAATTTTTTTCATCTTGGTTGATAAATCAAAGAGACTTCAGCTGATAGGAAAGTGCCTTCACACAAGAGCGTTGCGCTATTTAATCGACGAGAAGATGTGCACTAACTTGCGCCTAGGCAGTCTGTTTCCGCTTGTAGAGTTCATGGATGATGCTGCTTTTGCATATGACGGGAAATTGGCATCGTTTTTTAACAATTCGGGCTGGGCAATCAACGAATCGACATTTCTGAGGGTAGACTACGTGATGGCGTTGAAAAACTTGGCAGAGTGGAGTGTCCCCACAAAAATATTTCGAGAACTCACAATTGTGGGTATTAGATTTGATGTTTGCCTACAGCCAACAAGGTTAAAAGAATTTTTGGACCGCGTCGCTGAGAACAGAAAAAGTCAGCAAATCTACCAACTTTATATTGAAGCCATGACGCGAATGGATTCAGCTAATATGCAAGAGACAAAACTAATTGTGGCCTTGGAACCCACTAATCTCACGGTCATTGGTAGCGTGATTGTATTCAGTACCAAGAGTTGGTTGTCTGGATTCTTCCCAGCTGTGGAAACAGCCGAGGATATGGATGACAGGGCTGCATTTAGAGGCGGAATTTTAAACCCATTGGTAGATCTGTCGTACTCAAACTTGACCGAGATTTTCAAGTATGGCTTGATTTGCTCGGCAGTAACCAGTCTTCGTACAAACTTTTCCGAGACAGCGATGGATGCGCGCAAAAACATGTGCTTTTTGATCGACCATGCTGACGAAAATTCGTACGCTGGTTATCAAGATTTGGGGTTCGAGAAGTGGCGTTCGTACAGAGAACACTATGATGAATTCTCTCCAAACTCCGAACAAGCCCCAGAATGCTAACTCTAAATAACACACATGGACTTAAACCCTGGAAACAGCTTACATGTATTTCTTTCATTTTTGTTCGTTAACTTTCATTTTTTTCTATTTTTATTATTATGAAAATGCCTCAGTTGAGGCGCGTTACCCCGGATTTACCGGTTTAGGAAACTTCCCTTTACCCGATGCGTGACAGCAATTGCCGCGCACTAAAACGCGCTTGGAAGTTTGATCAAGCATGTTGTCTAAACACACAACACAAAGTAATTGAGAATACAAAATCGAGGAAGCAATGTCTTTATAATGTGACATCTTGATTTCTTGGGCTTTTCTTATTATGTGAGAGTAATTATTTGATGTCACAATTCATCAAACTAGAGTCGAAGGCTTTGATCTATCTATTGCGCCAGATTGCATCTTGTAACTACATTGATGAAATGTTGAGCAAAACCCGGCGATACTCGGCGCATAATTGAAAGAGTCAGGCTCCACCAAGGGCAAAAAGACCCGGGATTAACCGGCTTAATTTTAAGCGCAGGACGAAAAATAAACGTTACCTTCGATTGTATGCATGATTACCCCATTATTTATCCTGCGCGTGGTAGGCCAAGAGCGCGGACCCGGCTTGTCCCGTAGCGCTCCGACTTTCCCCACGGGGATCCTGGCGCATGCTTCTGCTCTGTCTCCTCTCTTCCGAGCTAAAGATCCTAGCCAGCCCATGCTCCGGGGTTACCAGGGATTATGCAATGCAGATTATAAATAGTGTGGATTTTTCCATATTTATGTCTTTGGAAAAAGTATTAGAACTATTACATTCATACACTACACCAAAATGGCACCTCCTACTGCTGTTGAATCCTCTTTAAACTTCGCCGGCCACTCATCCATCAAGACTGTTGAGGACCCTTTAGTCCAGCAATTATCTCTTAAGAGAGACGTATTGATCAGACACAATGCTCCTCCACCAACGTTATATGAGGACGGTTTATTAGAAAAGGGTACTACTATCTCCTCTACAGGCGCCTTGATGGCCTACTCTGGAGAAAAGACTGGTAGATCACCAAAGGACAAGAGAATTGTTGATGAGGCTAGCTCTACACAAAATATTTGGTGGGGGCCTGTGAATAAGCAAGTTGATGAATTGACGTGGAAGATTTCAAGGTCCAGGGCCTTGGACTACTTGAGAACCAGAGAAAAGTTGTTTGTTGTTGACGCGTTTGCTGGTTGGGACCCACGTTATAGAATCAAGGTCCGTATTGTTTGTGCAAGAGCATACCATGCTTTGTTTATGACAAACATGTTGATCAGACCAACACCCACTGAGCTTGAAGAATTTGGAGAGCCCGACTTCACAATTTATAATGCCGGCCAGTTTCCAGCAAACATACATACTAAGGGCATGACTTCATCCACTTCTGTCGAAATCAATTTCAAGGATATGGAGATGGTGATCTTGGGTACGGAGTACGCCGGTGAAATGAAAAAAGGTATTTTCACCGTTATGTTCTACTTGATGCCCATAATGCATAAGGTCTTGACATTGCACTCGTCTTGTAATCAAGGAATCGAAAAGGGTGATGTGACTTTGTTCTTTGGCTTGTCTGGTACTGGTAAAACTACATTATCTGCTGATCCCCGGAGAAAATTGATTGGAGATGACGAGCATTGTTGGTCAGACAATGGTGTGTTCAACATTGAGGGGGGCTGTTACGCAAAATGCTTGGACTTGTCTGCCGAAAAGGAGCCTGAAATCTTTAACTCAATCAAGTTCGGCTCAATTTTGGAAAACGTGGTTTATGATAAGAACACAAAGGTGGTGGACTATGAGGACTCTTCGATCACCGAGAACACAAGATGCGCCTATCCAATTGAATTCATCCCATCTGCTCAGATCCCATGCTTGGCTGACGTCCACCCAACAAATATTGTCTTGTTAACTTGTGATGCCAGTGGTGTTTTACCTCCAGTGTCCAAGTTGTCGAATGCTCAAGTGATGTATCACTTTATTTCCGGCTACACATCTAAGATGGCCGGTACAGAAGAAGGCGTGACCGAACCACAAGCTACTTTTTCTGCCTGTTTCGGCCAGCCATTCTTGGTGTTGCACCCTATGAAGTACGCCCAGCAATTGTCTGACAAAATTTCTCAACACAATGCAAATGCCTGGTTGTTGAATACTGGATGGGTCGGTGCTTCTGCGTCTACAGGTGGTAAGAGATGCTCGTTGAAATACACCAGGGCCATTTTGGATGCAATCCATGACGGATCATTGTCGAATGTTGAGTACGAAAACTTCCCTACTTTTAACTTGAAAATTCCAAAGACCTGCAATGGAGTGCCAGACGAGATTTTGAACCCCACAAAGGCTTGGAGTGCAGGTGACTCAGCATTCAACAGAGAAATCAAGTCTTTGGCTGGAAAATTTGTAGAGAACTTCGAGAAGTATGCCGACCAAGCTACATCTGAGGTCAAGGCAGCTGGCCCAAAGCCTTGAACTATTTGGTACTGAACTCGAAGCGATTAAGATTTTTAAGTGTTTAATTAAATGTCAATTTTTAAAAGAGACTTGTTGATTATCCATGATAATTTAATTTGTAGTAAGGGACCTCAGTTTGAGAAAGTATTGCTTGTTACAATTAACAATGACTTCAATTTTGAAAGGAATAAAAAAATATTATAGAAAAAGGAGTGCCAATGAGGGGGGTATAAAAATATCACAAGATTCCGGCTCGACTAGCCTCTGAATGTGGGTGGGCATGTGAGGTAAGGACTGGGCCTGCATTTCACAGCCTTTTCCCCTCTAGCACAAATCACATGCAGCAGTTTTGCAACACATGATTACACTGACGGAGAAAAAAAAAGTCCACGAAGTATTTTTTTATACTACTTGTTCTTTATTGCTTGCAAAGATTTCTGTCTTTTTTTTATCATAAAATTAAAACATCTAAGTTGCAAGATGATAAGCGCAATTATTGAACAGTACATTTTGCAGCAGCCATGGTATCTTCTTCTCTTGGAGTTATGGTTAGTCTTCAATTTATTTTCAAGAGCTAGGTATTTTTTTCTCAGCAAAGTTTATAAGGCAAACTCCCCACCAAGACATGGGGATTGGTTTTTTGGATTTAAATTGTTGTACAATATGCTTGATGAGGGACGAAAGGGAACAGCTCAAGAGTTCACCCGACAAAACATGAACCAGTTAAACGTTAAAACCGCGTTTTTCAAGTTGGTGGGTAAAGATATTGTTTTAACTCAGGACCCAGAAAATATCAAAGCAATTCTTGCCACTCAATTCAATGATTTTGTACTTGGATCTAGACACGAGTGTGTAAGAATTACTTTGGGTGATGGGATTTTTACTCTTGATGGAGCTGGCTGGAAACATTCGAGGACAATGTTGAGACCACAATTCGCCAGGGAACAAGTGGGTCACGTCGAAGCCTTGGAGCCTCGCTTACAAGCCTTGATCTCTCAAATTCACAAGACCAAAGGCGGTTCATTCGACATTCAGCCTCTATTCTTCAAACTCACAGTTGATAGCGGAACAGACTTTTTGTTTGGCGAATCTTGTGACTCTTTGAGTGAAGGATTAGAGAAACTGGATTATAATACACAAGGTGGGGGTATCGACCCAAATCTCAGGAGAAAATTTCCAGATGCATTCAACTATTCGCAAAATATTTTGAATATCCGATTGAATCTCCAAAAATTATACTGGCTTTGTTCCCCAAAAAAGTTTAAAGAGTGTAATAAATTGGTGCACGATTTCACCAACTTCTATGTGCAAAAGGCTTTGAACGCCTCAGAGAAGGAGCTTGAAAGCAATTCACGTGGCGGTTATGTTTTTTTGTACGAATTATTAAAGGAAACTAGAGATCCTGTGATTTTAAGGGATCAGTGTTTGAACATATTGCTAGCAGCAAGAGATACCACGGCAGGGTTACTTTCATTCGTGTTCTTCGAATTGGCAAGAAATCCTCAAGTTTTTCAAAACTTGCGAAATACGGTGATTGAGACATTTGGTGAGGGAGAGGACGCCAATATCTCGCTTATTTCATTCGAAACTTTGAAGAAATGTGAGTACTTGAAGTGGGTACTCAATGAAGCTTTGAGAATGTATCCTTCTGTGCCGAGAAACTTTAGGGTTTCTACGAGAAATACTACCTTGCCTCGGGGAGGTGGGCCTGATCAATCTTCACCCATTTTTATTGAAAAGGGGACGGTTGTTACTTACGCAGTCTATTCGACTCACAGGGACGAGCAGTATTATGGAAAGGATGCGCACATTTTCAGACCGGAGCGCTGGGGAGAATCTAATGTGAAAAAACTTGGCTGGGCATTTCTTCCATTCAATGGAGGACCTCGTATTTGCTTGGGACAGCAGTTTGCTTTGACAGAAGCCTCATACGTTATTGTGCGGCTATTGCAAACTTTCAAAAATATACTGTCGTTTGACGAGACTTATCCTCCAACCTTACAGACGCATTTAACAATGTCATTGAAGGAAGGTGCCAACATTGCGATGAGTTGAGGATTTATTCAGTCCTGTTTTTTTATGATTTTATTTGTAAACAATATATGCCTATTATGAGAGAGGAAAATGTAAAAAGTTTAAATCGTCGAACGCGTTTGATAGCTTCACCGAGGTCTCAGGTGTAGTTCGCATCCGTGAGGTTTCTCAGAAAAACGCATCTTCGCCTGCACACACCGCAACCCACCTTGTCCAAACAAAAATCATGGACCTGCGGAAAAAAGACTTGACTTAGTATATTCGAGCTTTTTGAAAGTAACACCCCTCAGTTTCGATCTTTGCATCAAAAATGTCCTCTCAAGAGACTGACATCACGTGGTCACTTGATGTGTTCCTGGATTGTCACAACTCGATTAAATCTCACAGGACCATCTCGCCCTTGAACCGCAAGGCCTTAAAAAATGACTTGCGAAACATCCTCCTTGTTCCTGGCAGAAACGAAAAAAGTAGATCTGCACTTGCAGCAGGTGAAACAGGAAAACCTGTCACTTTGCACAATGGACAAGAATTCACGTTTAACCAGGCTTTCGTGAATGCAGCCAGCAACTTAGCATCGGAGTTGAACTTGGACGAAATCGCTGCTGCTGGGCTTCTTCAGGAAGCCTCTGCCACAAATTTTGCTCAGGGATCAACGGCATTTGACGCTGGAATCTTAGGGTTTTACCAGCGTTACAGCTACATCGTTAATATACTCGGGTTCTTGGTATCAGAAAAGCAATTGGATTTGATTTTCTCAGAAAATGTTGTCGATGTTTTGCCACAAATTCTCAAGAGTTTCAAGCAGATTTATGCCCTAGTATCTCTCCAAAATGATTTCATTGATAAGCAAAATGCCACGGGTGATATTAATGATTTGCAATTCGTGAATAAAGTCACATATGCGAAGGAACTGCTCTTTGAATTGCATGATCTCTTAGCACAGGTCCTTTACTCGGTGTTCGATAACTACATCGAGGAATTTGGCACATATGACTCTTACATGAAAGTTTTAGCCCATATCAACGAGAACTTGAAGGACAACACGGACTCTCTTCTCTTGCACTACTTTCCAACCTTGATGAGAATTATCACTTGCTTGCTGGATTTAAAAGATGAACAGGTCCATAAGTTTCACAAAAACTTTGTTTCCACACTTAGTGCTGATTTCACAAAGGTCAGCATCAATGACGAGATTGATACCTCCAAGTCTTCCTTACGTCCCCATGAGCTTCTCTTACAATTGATCTTTTACATATCATTTGTTCCTTGGTGCAAAAAATCTGCTGAAAGAACTCAAAAGTTTGACTTTGAAAATGATATTTTGAAGTATGCTGAATGGCTCATCAACTATGGCACAATGGACCAGCTTCTTTGTTATTGTGCAGAGTCTGCGAACTCTGAAACTGAAGTCACATTTGATCAAAGTAGACTTTACGATTTCAGACCACTCCTTCAGAGGTCGTTTCCTCGTTTGACCCCATCACTCTTTGTTTACTCTAGAAATGAGGAGTTACTACATGTTGCCAAGACAAGGGTGGGATATTGCAACTTGAAGATGTTATGTGATTACCTGTCACTCAAGCTTTCGTCAAATATAAAGGAGGCGCTCTTGGCCCCTTATTTTCATTCCTTCTTCTGTGATTTCGTAAACCATTCCGCAATCATTCTCACGTCGCTTCGGGATAGTGAAGAAGATTTTCTACTTTCATCCACTAATAGAAAGCAACTTGAGTCTGACTCGATTGCTTCGTCTAATGAAAGCAAGCTAAGTAAGACTGAAGCCCTCGGAAGTAGTGGAGATAGTATTAATTCCAATAGTGACTATGGAATTGACCTTGATGAACTTGCAACTAGAGCTGAACTCGAACGTTTTTACTTGGCGTTTGCCTACAATTACAGCAATAGAGCAGGTATTTGTCAAGAATTTTGGTCTCATGACAATAACAATGTCGTCGGCTTCATTAGCTGGGGATTGGCAAATAACACTTCTCCTCTCATTACTGCAACATTCTGCTTGCTTTTGGGAAGTTTAACATATGGTGGCCAGCACTCAAGTGATAAGATTTGGGAAATTTTGCTCAGCAGTGGAATGTCAAAAAAGAAGGATTATTCTCAAATATCCATTGATTCCATCGTGAGTTCTCTCTCGTACTACATTGATGCGTTGGAAGAGAATTTTGCTCAAGACCTCCGTGATCAATTGAAGTCTAAGAAAGACAAGCATGAGTCATTATTTTCTGGTGGTGTTCGTGAAAACGAGGCAGAAAATTTTCCCATTCAATTGTCCGAGGACTCGGTTGTTTTTATTGCCGGATTCATGATGCTTATCTCGATGATAGTGGAGAATTTATCTTCTGCTGCATTCAAACAAGCCGCCTTTCTGCATTTCCATCCAATTATAGTTTCATTCCTCAAGTTTGATAATTTGGTCAGTTCTGCCAAACTTTCTCACTCGCAAGGTAAGCTGTTATACATCGCTTTCAACGATGATAACAGAACCGCTATCATTAATTTGGTATTGAATCTTTTAACAAAGTTTGCTGATGAAGCAAGTCCTGAGCTTAATTGTAAAATTTGGTTGGTGGTTGACAAATGGATTTGTCATTCCATGGTTGAAAGCGAGTCAGTTGGATCTGCGGATTCAGCTAGGACATCGAGTTTGGCATTACCAACATCGCCTTCCTCAAAAGGTGACATTCAAAGGTTGAGGGCTTTTAATAGAGGTACAAGCATGAAGACAGGATTTGAAATCAACCTCACGTCCATTTCTGAGGTTTTCAACTTCGTAAAGCTTTTGGAAAAGCTTTTACAGTCCAATTCCCGCGATGAGAAACTCAGTCAAGCCTTTACACTTCCCTTTCCTTCTGATTTGGGGCACTCTTATCGTCAAAAGCAACTCATTGGAGTCTGGCCTTATGTCGAGTATTTGATCACAGAAGTTTTTGGAAAGTCATCAGACCTCAAATTTAAAGAGATTAAGCACGACTTACAACAACTGATTCTTTCTATTGTCGTATCTACATTGGCTGATGTTGACTGGAATCTTCTCGATAAAACCGCTCAAGATGTTCTACCAGATTTTGCACAATTTAAGGATCGCTTTGCCAGTGCCTTGCTTGCATCTGGTGAACCAACTGTTTTATCATTTGATAATTTTGCAAGACTTCATCACTCGTTTGCCGTGATCAATTATTTGTTCGACACCAGTGCGAGTAAAGCCTTATTCGAGATTATCAATACGGGATCTGAAGAAGCAAATCAAACTTTGAGCTCTGGTTCCTTGGTGTACCTTGCATTGGAAACATTGAACCATATATTTAAATTTCAGGAGAGATTCATTGAAAAATTAAAAATTTTGAAGAATTTCGATGGTTCGCAACTAAGGAATGGGAATGCAGCTGGATATGGTACATCAATGAGCTTGATGTTGTCATCTCCCCAATTACAGTACAACAGCATTTACTATCCTGATAATGTCGGCACTAAAGGTGTCACTGACTACTATGAAATGCTTATTTTTCACATAACAAGTGTTGCACACATCGCATTGTACGTGGGAAGCTCTAATTTACTGCTTGCAAACTTGAGTTTAGAAATTTTGCTGCTGATTTCCCTATCCCCTATCTTTATTGCTGGTCAGAAAAAGAATCTTTTACAGCGCAACAGATTGTTGAGTATTTTCCAGAGTATTGATGAATCTGAAAAGATTAAATTTTCATTTATCCAACAGCTTGAGACTTTATCGCCTTCTTTGAGACCTAAGTTCGGCATTTTGAAATATTTGATCGATAATTTACCCTTGTCAAATGAGATTACGGTAGCTCATTTTCTTCTCGGATACGATATCAAGGCTGATAAGTTGCATATTTTGAATTCTAGGGACTCTGGTATTTTACTTCGTGTGTTGCTCGACTTGCTTTTAGAAACAATTCCTTTGATATCTAATGTCGATTATGCTCGGGGTTATTATAATCGAATTGGCCAAGGCGCGGCTACATTGGCCTCACACATTATGAAGGTGTTTGTCCGTTTGTGCAAGAACTCGAACTCTTCTAGAATAACCCTAGACTTTCTAAGACTGCACGATGTTTTCGTCAAATTGATGAACGCTCAACCAAAGATAGATGATATGACGATTTGGAACAACTCCAAGTTTCATGGCGATGTTCGTGATGGAATTGAAAACACGTTTGTGGAGGACAAAGCCTCTTGTGAAACTTTCTTTGAGTTTGTCAGCTACAGAAACTCGGTTTTGGAATACTTGTCTCTCGAGCTTCATGATATCCAGTCTAGAAGCCGCAAAGATTATTACATTGGGCTCCTTCTTGACGGATCTGAGTTTCTAAATGGTACTGCTAGAATTTTGAACTTTTTGGACGTGTTGAACTACCAATTTTACAATACAGATGGGTGCACTTTTTCTCAATTCGAGAAGAACTTTAACATGGTGCCGCTCGCAAGCGAATATGAGAAGGAGGTGAATGCGCTTACAGATGATCATTTATTGAAAGACTTGTCCACGTTGAAGTGCCAAATTGCTAACAGTCTTTTGCTTGACCAAGAAGCAAAAGCTTCGTTTCAAAACGACGTAAAAGCCGAAGCTAGTCAGTTAAATGCTTCCTTGAGAAAAGCATTCTTTGTTCAAAAAATGGGAGCTGTAAACTCCCAAACTTTGCATGCGTGGGTTCAGATTGTACAGGTTCTCACATCAGATGAAATCACAAAGAGAACAAACTTTATTCCGCAGGTACTTCAGGTTGTGCTCCCGAAAATTAACGATGATTACTATGAGAAGAATGTTTTGTTTGCTGAAGAGTTAATTTCCTTGTGTCTCTTTCTATTTGATTTATTCGAGGGGAGCTTTGCTGTTCAGGAAAATTCTACCGAATTAGATAAGAGCAGTTTGCATGGTCTATTTGCCCTTTTTAAGACATGCTTTAATGGTCTCTTGTGCTCTAACTCGACAGCAAAGCTCAGATCAGATTTGTACTTGTTGATCAACAAATTTATACAAAAGGGCTTGGAAACACATGGATTGTTGAATGAGATAATGAGTGTATTAAAGTCAGTCGACTCTAAGTTTATTGATATCGTCTGTTACGACTCAATATACTCCGAGGGAGTTTCTCGTATCACCTCGCTCATTCTTTTGGAGTCATTAGTGCATTTATCCAGCATGGAGAAGTCTAGTTTACTAGTAACTGCTTTGACCAAGAACAATTGCTTGTCATTGTTAGTCAGATCCTTGAAGCGAGCCGACGATATTATTACTGCCTGCGGAGAAGGTAGTACTGAAAAAAGCGGATTGGGTATAAATTTGGAAACCGTCTTCTATGAGCTTACTGCTTTGAAAACTACTTTGTATGTTTTTATCAGACTTGGTCAGACAAGGTCAGGTGCTTCTCTTTTGGTACAAAGCGATATCTTCTCGACACTTCGAAGACTTAAATTTTTGAGTGTTGATGCTGAATTAGGGTTGGATTTCTACATCCAAGATTCCGAAAAAGCAATCGGAAACAGAGCAACAATTAAGTTGGCATTGGATGTGCCCTTAACATTGCGCGAAAACAAACGGAACGGCGGGGAAGAGTTTAAGACATTATCGCTCTACGAAATCTTGACTCCGATTTTCCAACTTATTGCTACGATCCTTCTATCCTTGGGGCCTTCTTACAAACCAGGTATAATGCAAGTTGAAGACTTGATGAAACACTCGCATTCTATTGTACTCGGGGTCATGAAGAGAGATTCATTAATTGAAAGTGATCGAATTGCGCCCACGTCGGAAGGTACGGAGGAAACGATGCGTGACGGATTGCATCACCTTGTAAGGCTCGTAACTTTGATTTTCACTGTCATTGCAAGCACTAAAGGTGGGGAAAAGTAGAAACTGTGTGTATATAGGTGCCCGAGTTCATAACGATAGCAATTAAAAAGCAAGCAACGAAGCTTGCATATAAGTGAGACGGAATGTACATAGTGAAGACCTTTAAACACTTCGACCGAAGTTCATCCGGAGCTACGGACAAATAGAATTACAAGAAAGTATCAGCCCAAATTACTTTGGAGTATAAAAGAACATAGAAAAAAAATGGCTTGAATTTTTCAGCCTTACGTTCTTGTTCGACTCGCTTATGCTTTATGTCACTAAATTTCGAATAAGCAAGTCCCCTGAGAGGACAATAAAAAATTCTTGGCTAAAGGTAATTTGCGCGGAAAATGCCGAGGTCACCATCAGGTTTGCCAAGACCGGGTAAGTGAGACTGTTTCCGAATCCTGTTAGGGTAAGAACGGCAATAGACTGCGAAGAGGTATACTGCATGAAACTGCGTTCAAGTGCAATATTAGGCGGACCCGCATGAAGACAGTCGAAATTTTTTTCGTTCTTAAAATTCCTGTTCGGGGTATAAAGACCATGAGATAGCCATGGAAAGAAGAAATTTTATGAAATTTGATAATAGTACGAAAAAAAAAAAAAACATAGATTGTGTTATCTTGGAAATACATTGATACAGTCGGTTTTTTTTTCCATATTTCGAAAAAATAATTCACGCGCCGCCTTTCTCCATTCATTTTCCCACGCGCTTTAATTGCATTATCTTGCCCCAAACACTGGATTATTTATCCATTTTAGGACAGGCTCAATCATCTTCAAATCCCTCGAGATAACAAAAACCACTAATAAAACAGGTTCATTGAACTACGTTTTGTAATTTAGTTTCTTGTCTTTTTTTTTTTGTTTTTTTCTTTAAAGAACAATTTTCTTGTGGTGCTTTTTATTTTATTTTCACAATGCTGCAATTAGACGAGAAGAAACAGGACTCACCGCATAAGGTTGAAGGGACATACGGGATTGAGGTTGTGCGCGAAGTTCAGTCCTCAACCTCTGGTGAAAAAGTCAAGGATGTTGGCCGCACCAAAAGGTCATTGGAGAGTAGACATATTAACCTTATCGCTATCGGTGGAAGTATAGGTACGGGATTGTTTATTACCATTGGGTCAAGTGGATTAGTCCACGCTGGACCTTTGGGACTTTTCTTGTCATATACTTTTTGGACTGCTATAATTTTGATGTTGACGGTTTCCGTCGGGGAAATGGTATGTTATTTGCCCGTGGACTCACCTTTCTTATCGATGTCTGGAAGAGTCGTGGATCCTGCTTTTGAGTGTGCTGCCTCGGTTAATTTTTGGTTGATGCAAAGTTTGTACATTCCTTTCGAAATTACAGCAGTTAATGGTATGATTCATTTCTGGAGAGATGACTACTCTCCTGCAATAACTCTTTGTATCCAAATTGTCATTTACGCTGCGATCAATATCTTTGCTGTTAGACTTTACGGAGAGAGCGAGTTTTGGTTATCTCTCGGAAAGTTGATCTTGTGTATTGGTCTCTTATTCTTCACCCTTATAACTATGTGTGGAGGTAACCCACAGCATGATGCTTTTGGATTTAGACATTGGAAAGCTGCTGGTGGTCCTATTGCCGAGCATATCGGGAAAGGTGGAATTGGCCGCCTTCAAGGATTCTTGGCTGGTTTATTTTCAGCAAGTTTCACTGTCGTGTCCTCTGAATATCTTTCAATGACTGCGGGAGAAGCTAAAAATCCTAGAAAGAATATGGCTACTGCATTCAGTACAGTCTTGTACCGCTTGGTGATCTTTTTCATCGGTGGAGCTTTGTCAGTTAGTATTTTGATTGCTTACAATGACCCTAAGTACTTGGTTTTAACTTCCGAGTCTTCCAATGCGGCCTCTTCGCCATACGTTGTTGCTATGCAAAACATGAATATCAAAGTGCTTCCACATATCGTTAACGCTCTTGTGTTATCTTCTGCATTCTCTGCTGGTAACTCCTACACATATTGCTCCTCAAGAACTTTGTATGCGCTTGCAGTCAAGGGTTTTGTGCCAAGAATCTTTAGAAAATGTACAAAGAATGGCGTACCACTCTATTGTATCGCTGTTTCTGTTTGCTTTTCTCTTTTATCATTGTTACAACTAGGAGACTCGGGTAAAAAGGTTTTGGATTATATGGTGTCTTTGTGTACTGGATCACAATTACTCAACTACTTTTTCATGGGAATTACATACTTGCATTTTTACAGAGCTTGCAAGGTGCAAGGTATTGACAGGGCTCAATTCACATATACCTCATGGTTTCAGCCCTATACTGCCATTGTTGCCACTTTCTTTTTATTATTGGTGGTTGGAATCTTAGGCTACACCTGCTTCATGCCAGGAATGTGGTCTGTTGATACATTTTTGTATAACTACGTGATGATCTTCATTTCTCTCGCTGCTTATATATTCTGGAAAGTTCTCAAAAGAACAAAGTACATCAAACCAGAAGATGCCGATCTTCAAACAGGTCTTGAGGAAATCGAGGAGCATGAGTACCGGTACTACGCCGAGATGGAAGCTGAAGGTAAGAGTGAGACTCGCTGGAGTAGGGCTGTGGGCTGGATCCTTTAAATAAGCTTTTACGCTCGAGTAAAAACAATTTTTTTAATCTTCATAATACATTCTAAATTGATTAACAGCTACTTTAATACCTTGTATTCACCTACATGTTTATACTCTTCAAAAATTATTCCATGAATCCAAAAGCCCGGGTCTGACAAGCAGGGTCTTAAAATCATCTAAAAACACATAAAAAAGAAAGCCCTCATTCGAACTTGGAACCGACTTTTCCTTTTCGTTTTTTTTTTTTTTTTGGTTTCTTTTGTCATTATTATTTTTATTCTTTCTAAATGTAGGCAGAGACAAAGAATTTTGGTTTGCTTACATTGCCAAGGAAAGCCCAACAATATTGCTGAACTCAGTGTTCTAGCGGGAAATATTAATCTGGTACCAATAGATTGGATGGTTTCTAGTGCGAGGTATTTAATCTATACATCTATCAAAGCTGAGACTTTCAAGCTGGCCAAAAAGCCATTTGCTTTGAAAGCTCGTAAGACCCGATGTTTTGGCTCTCAATCTCATGTTTCGGTCATCAGTTATCAAGATACAATAACGAAAAAGCTTGGCACTTTTGCTGTCTAGCACAAAAGGCTTCGGACCATGTATTTGGACGTTTATCCCCTTCAAAAGCTTTTTGCTAATTTCATCATGTTCATTCACGACATTTAACATCGTCAGATCCACATTGCTCATCCAGTTTGCATTGTTTTCGAATTCGGTCGTTTCATTTATATCGCTTGCAACCGTACCATCGAATCTCAAAGGCAAAATTTCTTTCGCAAAATACAACTCACGGATGATAATGACCGATCTTGTCGCTGCATCCGCAATGGTTGCCTCAGCGGATTTCCTCAAGGATCTCAATTCTTGAAACACGATCAAAGGTATCAGAACTTTTATGACTTTGCTTCGAACGCATTTGAAAATCTTACCGCAGTGTTTTAACCAAATATTAGTGTCCAATGTGATGTATGTTAAAGCACTATCCATTCGATCACCTAAATCTCCCTCGATTTGGATGTCTGTTCTGCTTGGAGGTGACAAGTATTGAGAGTCGATAACATTATAAAACTCGTCAAAATTGCCAGCCTCATTGCTGTTGACTGAGAGAATATTTCCCAGTTCATCATACTGTTGTAAAAAATTAGTCAAATCATTGCTTGCTGCACGAGCACGCATATGCTGATTGAATTCAGAGGGATCTTCCTCTAGGTCAGAATCTCCGTAACTTTCCAACTCTTCCTCTTCGGGTCTTTTATCACCCAGAAAGATGCCTTCATCGTTGTCCCTGCTCTCCTTGAATTCAAATTTAAACCACTGTTCATCTGTTCCTTGCGGACTGAGCATATTCGTTTCCGCCGAGTCCACAAGATTGTTAGGGGATATAGGTACAATGAAATCGTTTTGCGTGAGTCTACCGTCAGAGAATAAGGTATCTCGTATGAAATGAAACACGCTGGCGGAATCTTCTGGTACAGCAAGTCTAATCAATTCGTTGTTCTCCGTTTCTTCATAGACGGTTTTATTGAATTTAAAACCATCTGATGTTCTCACGAGACCAAAATCAAATCTGTCGGCTAAAAATCTTGCTAAAAGAATAATTCTCACAAGCCTTTTATCATTTTCCACTTCTTGTTGATCCTTTCTTCTATTTCTATCCTGTGGCACCTGATTGCTTATGTTGATTGCTGGAGAAGTTCCGCAATTTGGAATATCAAACAAATCATGATTCAAAAGACCAGCTGACTCAAGATCATTATAATCATGTTTGGGAGAAATGACATCAAACCAGAGAGAACCCCAACACTTCCACACTTCCGGCAAGAACTCCAGATGATTGAAATGCTCTATATAATCTGGGTGGTCCACGAGATATTCACAACACAATTTATTCAAATCATTGTTGTTTGCGGCAACCGAAACCAAAGTGTTGAGATAATTGATTAGAGCCTCCCACGGAAATAATTTCCTGAAAAGCCAAAGGAACATGCTCTTGGAATTGGGAACCTCTTCCGCAGCTTTCGCAACTGCAATAAGGAAATAAAGCCATACAATGACATGGCAGGTGGAAGCCTGCTTTGGTCCTATAAGATAGTAGTTCAAAATCCTAAAAGATAACTCCAAGACAGACTTATTTATATGCGATAGGCATAGGAACCAGTCGACAGTCGTAAGGTCGCATGCAAGAAGCAAAGGGCTATCGCTACCTGGTGTACTTGCATTGAACATAGCAGGAAGATCATTCATGCCATCGTCTTGATTACCTTGAGATTTTGATCTTTTCTTCCTATCTTTCTTATCTTTCCGTTCTCTCAAAGCTTCAGGAAGATGGAATAGTTTTGCAAACGGATTTCTCGGATCTCCAAAACCAATGAGGTGGTTTATGTTAGAAATTGCAAACAGTGCACCTTTATTGAACCAGAAGTTCATTTTTTCGATTGTGTCCAAAGTATTGGCGTTTTGATCTTGGTCTTGCTGTTGCTGTTGTTGAAGAAACAGATTGAATGGGTCAGTTCCGTATCGATTCTGAGATCCGCCAGGGAGACAGAACGTTCTTGTGAAAAAGTTAAAACCCTGCGAGTCACACCCAAATGTAATCCCATATCTGGTGACCAAATCTATACCATATTGTAACTGAGCGTCATGAATACTTTCCATTGGTTGTGATGAATCTATATTTCCGGAAGTTCGGGTTTGGCCCGGGTATATGCTCATGAGGACCTTATGGATTTTAATAAAGTCGATAATGGGAAGTTCGAGTAGGGAAAGAATGTTGCGCTGTGTACATATATTTTCCACGACTAATCGAAGATATTGTTGCGTTGGAACAAAGGGGTCCCTGCAATTGACGGATTTGCCAATGTTAACAAGTGCGTCTAGGTTATCTTGTTGAACAGTACACATATGGTAGTATATCTTACCATGGCCATACATTGTCTTCATGGATACGGCATACCAATGCTCAGCACTAACTTTCCAATCAATGAATCTAGATGAGTATAACGCGATGGCCATTCTAGACAAGTCGCCCAACTTTTCACACCACCAGCCCTCCATTTCCAACGCAGGGTCTGTTAAGTTAGAGACCACGCTGAAGCAGTACGCGATAAAACACAGGAATATTTCGTGGTCTTGGAAAATGCTCATCATATTTTTCAATACTTCCAAGTACCCTACTATGCCGTAAACCCACATGCGGCGGGGTATTTTGTAAAGGTCAACGATATTCCTACCTGTTTTGAATTGTGTGGTATTGGCAGTAGGTTTCAATGCAGTGATCAAGAAGTCGTGGTAGTTGTTAAGAAGTGTAATATTGTGATGGTAGATAGTCCACAAATCGTTGGAAAGTTCTGTGGTTGACGGTAAGCCGGCTACACGAGGGATCGCCTCGGAAAACGTCTGACCATACATCTGTGGATTAGCACCAGCCATGTTGCTGTGGTTGATCTTAATCGTCAACTCAATACATCCTTTTTGAACCACCTCCTCGTAATTGACAATGTTTTTGTATGTTTCCTTCAACTTATTAGCAAGCTGCTGTTCTTCGTCAGACATTGTACGCTGTTGCTGTTGTTGTTGTTGCTGTTGTTGTGAGACTGTGCTAGCCGCGATGGGAATGGCCAGCCGATGCAGTAGTGGCACCTGTGAGTCACTCGCAGTGTTGTTGCCCAGCTGGTCCACCACAGGGC
Source organism: Metschnikowia koreensis (assembly GCA_030569435.1). Taxonomy (NCBI): domain Eukaryota; kingdom Fungi; phylum Ascomycota; class Pichiomycetes; order Serinales; family Metschnikowiaceae; genus Metschnikowia; species Metschnikowia koreensis. The sequence goes on along the minus strand of JAJMKX010000251.1, from coordinate 121,146 downwards.
TGGATGCAGACAGGTCTGAGTTGTTCTGAGCAGATGCATATGTGCCATTGGGACTTGAAGGAACTTCGTAGGATGATGAAGGCGTTGGTGTTTTCACATAAAGCGGGTTCTGCAGTGCCAGGGGCGAAACAAACGGCGGACCCTTGCGTACCGGCCGACGTCCAGCTGCTGATGCATTTATTCTAGCCGCTGACGTTGCATTGGCGTAGTTCTGTGATCCTGCTGCATTGCTCTGTAAAGGTAGTTGCATTTGAAGCGGGTTATGTGATCTTTTGCTGGATTGATTGTTGGTGTATGCGGACATGCTGTTTTGGCGTTTTTGGGCCGGAAGGACTGGGTCAGTATGCTGCTGCTGCTGAATTGGGCGCGAAGAAAAGTTGTGGTCCGCCGACATTGAGATATGGCTGACGAGTTGCAGAGAACAGTCCACAGCGCAGTCCACGTTTTCGTTGTTCTTATTACAAACCTTCCCCAGAAACATTGATAAATCGGGCAAAGGATGGTGGGCTGGACAGGGAGGCACGGGTGTGCACCTGGATCAGTCAGGCAGACAGGCAGAATCGGGTCGCTGTGAGGGCGCGTTAAGAGGAACAGGGGAAAACATATGCAAGTGAGATCTTTATATTTGTTTCTATTAATTCACACACTTTCTCTCTCTCTTTCTCTTCTCTTTTTTCTTTTTTTTCTATGCATTCACTTACCGTCAGTAATTAAAACTTGTCGATGGTCAATGTGGAATGCGAAGAAATTACAGCGAAGGGGCAGGGCTGGACGGGGCTCTGATGGCTAGGGTTTTTTCCTAGTTGGGCTGCCCGCTTCCTCGGGGAAACAAAAAGAAGTGCGGGTGCGTAGGGGGCGGCGGGGCCGGTTCCGCAGCAAAATGTCAAATCTTTATTTTAAAGTTCGTAGCAAAGACTTGAGGAGAGGTATTAGATACTCCTATTACATTTCCCTTAGATATTTCTTTTCATTTTAACCTATTACTTTAATATTGTACGATAGTGTTAATACATCGAAATAATAATATGGCCGTTCATGAGTGTACCCAGCAATGATGATAACGGAGCGCGAGAAATGGCATCATTGAGATAAGTGCCGTGGAATGCACGCGGCCGCAGTAGAGATTATGTTGCACCACACATACAACATGACTACAGATAATAGTTCGGGCCAAAATAAAAGGTGAGTAGAAGAATTAAGAAACGGTTCTATTTATCTGTTCATCCATTCAATTGTTTCTATTGTTTGACAGAGGTTTTGCTTTAAAGTGTATGGAGAAAGACCAGGTCACTAGACGCGATTTGTAAGCATCGCACTACTCAAGAATTCATCGATGCTCCTCCAAAAAACACGTTTTCGCAGAACGCCTTAGTGAATGCTAATTCTGAATGATCCTCGTGTAAGCCTTACATTCCTACGCTTACTCAAGCGAAATTTCTTCCAAATACATTTTTTATATTCCCCTTCTCTTTCAGCATTACAACTTTGTAAAAAGTTTAGGAGAAACTCATACCCTCATTTCCAGTGAACTTTCAACCTCTGACTTGCAAGTTGAGTGCGCGTTATCTTTTTTCATTCACTATTTACACTCATTGCTCAACTTGTTACCAAAAACTTTGTTATCCGATCTCCCAAAGTAAACTAATATCAGAGCTTGTGAAACGTAAATCCTCATGACAAAATTATTGATCTGGGGATTTTACGCAACTATGGAAATGGAATTAAAGCTTTGCATATTATTTGAAAAAAACCGTAAGACTCATGTTCTTTGAGTCTTGCGAGCATTAAAGGACATTGCTTATTGATTTGAAGGACGTATTGCAAAGAAATTTGATCTACAGAGGTCCTCAGAATCTTCAAAGACAGAGCATATTATCGAATCAAATTGTATCAGCTTCAAAGATATCATAAGTTTTCCTGGAATCATGACTGTCGTTGTCTAATCATTCTGAAATCCCATGTGTAAATGTCTACGAGTAAATCTAATCTACAGTTGGCAATATTGAAGTTCACGGGATATCAAGGCCAAGTCTGGCAGTATTCAAGAAAAACTCGGCACAGGATTTATTCACTTGCAAACTTTCATTTAAAGACTTTCCAAAATCCTTGTAACATCCCGGTTTCAACATGCTCAACACTCTACAACATTTGTCGTAAGAAAGTGTATTAACGTAAGCTAAATAACCATAACCTGAAGTGATCTATAAGATAGATATATTTCCACATAATAGACACACACAATAGAAGGCCCACGGATTACTTCAACTTCTTCTTTGGTCTCAATTGGTTGGTGTGACCACACTTTCTCTTTCTGCAGTTGGTGGCTCTTGGTGGCAATCTAGCGTAACATTTACGGCAGATAGACTTCTCACAGTTGTACTTGGAAGCTAAAGCTTTCAACGATGGCTCAATCATGGCTGTCGATTAAGGAAAAGATGTGAAATGTACAACCTGAGAAATTTTAGTGAAGGCGGTGCGGAAGACTTTTCAGGTGCACGGGTGCCTCCGCGCTCACCTGGCCGAAGGACGCATTTAGGGCACAAGCCCTAATGTCAAAAAGACGTCGCGGATGATTAATGTGATACTTGATTAAAATACCGTCTAGTTAAAATTCAGTAATAGCTTCTTTTATAAAGATTCACTTTTCTATCAAATAAGCGGTCGAATTATCACTCTTCCAAATTCCTCCTTAATCGTTTGTTTCTTAGCTTATAGAGCAGCTTCATACATGAGTGTCTCACTGTGGGGCAAGTGCGCATTAGATGTGTGGGTGTCCACGTGCCGGCTCAGCGAGCCCTAGCATTCTAGTAAAAAAAGCTCCACCAGATCAGATCTTCCAGCGCCATAGCCCACCATCAAAGCAACATGGTGCTGATAAAATACAGATAAACTATAAGAAAAAATAGCGGCAAAGGCTTTTAGGCAAAAGGGAAACGTTTTCTTTTTTGCTTCATTGTAGTTTTTTGTAGTTTTTATTACTATCTCTTTTCGAGCTACTATTTATGGTGTAAAGTTTTGCTGTGCTTAAAGTTAATCAAATCATTTGAAAGTCGAGCTTTAAAATTCGAAATTGAAAATTACATGAAAGGACTCCATCTTGAGCAATACTGTCTACTTTAAGTACAGAAATAACACGATAAATTTTGAATCGTTACAGTAATTGCAATCGAGTACTTAGGCATCTCTTGAAATGTTTTATAAACAGAAAAAACTTAAGAAAATCTAATAAATGAATAATGAAGACCGTGTAAGCCTGATCGGATGTTTAGATTTCCTACAGCGGGCCCCCGGCTAAAGAATCGGGATCCGAGCTTTGCAGCCAGTAGTTAGCCGATCTAGCTTGGTGTACTGATGTTCATTATCACCACTCAAACACGCACTATTACCGGCCACCAGCACCCCCCAAACATCTATAATTTCCCAGGGAATTCTTGATACTTTTAATCCCATGGACGCCAATCCGCTGCCTGAGAGGGCCCTGTCGCCCAAACTTCAGGAGCAATCTGCATCTGTGCCTGAACCAAAAGAGGTCTCCACGATCCAGAGTATTAATGACACCGCCAAGTCAGAAGAAGTAGACCCGCCAAACACAAGCTTACCCGCCCCCTTAGATGAGCATCCAAACGCCGTTGAACATACAGCCAAAGATGAAGCCCTGCAAGAAAACCCATCTGATTCTGGTCCCGATGCAATTGCAGCGAATGATCCAGAAGTACCGGATCAAGAAGCACAAGTACTGATCGAAACTAAAGATGCGGAGGATGAACCACAAGAGCATGAGGTTGAAGCTGAGGCCGAGGCGAATTCGTCAGTTTCAAATATTGCGTCCTTACGCTCTTTCGCCACACCCCTGAAACTGCTTCCGCCACTTAAAGATATTGAACACATCACCACCCCCAAGAGTTTTGGCGTTGCAAAGGATGCCACGTTCAAAAGCTCGCCGGTTCAAATGCACAACAGCATGCAGCTAGCAGATCTCGCAGAAGCAGATGAAGATGCATTCGATGTTACCGCCAACGATACATTTGCTAATGCAGCCGGGGCAGTGCAACACGATATTCAAAGCCACAACAACAAGTCCGCTGAGATCGAGGCAGCCGCTGCCTTTTTGGATGTTGACCCTCAGTCTCTTTTATCTGGAAATAGAGATGTCGTCGTAAAGATTGCCCAGCGTGCGCAGAAGTTTCTGGGACTTCAGTCCGAACTTTCGTTTTTCAAGCTTAACCAGGAGCAGGTCAACCTAGTGCAACTGAAAAAGTATGAGCAGTTGCAAAAACAGTTGCAAAAGCTTCACGAATCAAATGAATCTCTTCAAGAGGAAAGTGAATCCCAAGCGTTTTTATTGTCCCAAAGAAATGATACCATTAATGAATTGAAAGGTCACAATTCTTCATTGATGGCTAAAGTTCAGGAATTGGAAACTTCTATCCACGCACAAAGAAATGGAAGTGACACCAGGATTCAAGAAATTTCACACCTCAATGAGGCGGTTAATTCGCTTACTCGCTCAAATGCCGAACAGGGACAAAAGGTCAGTGCACTCACCCGGGAGTTGAATGATCGCACAAACGAGAATTTTAATTTCAAATTCGAATTGAATAAGAAAAGCAACGAGCTTTCATACACTAAATCCCAGAAAGACTGGTATGAGGCTCAGTTGAAAAGCGTCCAAGACAAATATACGAATCTCATCAAAAAGTATGATTCTGAGTCATTGAAGGGCTCCACCGAGATCTTGTCCTTAAAGACAAAGAATGAGACTTTAGAAAGCCTCAAAAAGAGCTTACTGGATCAGGTGAAGAATTTGAGCGATAAATACGAAGAAATCAGCTCCGCGAAGTCAGACTTAGAGAGTAAGCTTGAAGTTCAAAGCACTCGCTTAGCCAAAGAGTCTGATCTCAAAAGTGAAACCATGGAGCTTCTCAATGTTCAACTTCGGGAAAAAGATGATAGGATTTCTCAGCTTGAATCGTATGCAGAAGAACTCAAGTCATCCTCGGCCAGTACAGTTGAAAGTTTGCAGCACAAACTTCTTGAGAAGGAAGATTTCATTGATCGCATTGAAGAAAGGCTCAGAAGAGCAGAGGAGGCCCTTGACTCTGAATTGCACAAGGAGACAAAACTACCAAAGCTAGCACCCTCAGCAGAATTGATTTTACATGGAGGGAATCTGGGTATATCTCTTTCAGCTCTTTACACCGAGTTTAACACCGTCAAAAAACAGTTGATTGTTGAGAAATCCCAGAAGGAAAAGCTTGCAGCGGAAGTGCAGCAATTCATTGCTCAATTAGATGCTCGGAAGCCTGCCATTGCAAATTACAGAAATCGGATCCAGTATTACGAAGAAACCCTTAAGGATGTACTTGCCAAGATGGAGTCGATTCGTGTCGAAAAGACAGATAGCGAGAAGGAATGCATCAGATTGAGGACTAGACTAGCATCTTATGAAGTTGAAATCCTGTCTATCAAACAGTTATCGAAAGATTTAGGAAGACAGTTATGCTTTTATCTCATTCATTCCAAAATCCGCGAAGGAAACGAAGATCCTTTGAGCTCTCATGAGAAGAAGGTCATTGATCAAATATTAGCAAAGAGCGGTAACAAAAACTCAATTGAAGAGTCTGATACGGATCAATTGATCTCAGAGAGGTTGATCGGGTTTGCCAATATAGTGGAGCTCCAAAAGCGGAATGAAGAGCTAACTGTCGCTGTGAGGCTGCTTGGTAAACAGCTTGAAGAAAAGGATACAGAGCCCAATGGTTTCGAGGCAGCTGCCGTCGAAGAGGCAAAGGAAGCTATTTTAACCCTTCAGGGTGAGTTGGATAGCATCACCCTTAAATACGATGCTGTGACTAAGGAAAGAGATTTGATTAAGTCGCTCAATGAAGGCTCTTTGTCTACTGACGATAACAAGTCTGAACTCAGGTTGCTCCAAAATGCCAATGCTGACTTAAAGGTTAAAGTTCAAGAGGGTGAAAAACTACTCAAGGAGATTCAAGCACAGTCAGAATCCAAGATCAAAGCACTCAATAATACTATTCTTGCGACGAAGACTACCATCGAAGAATTGAAAGATAAGGTCTCCACTGCAAGTCATTCGGCCGAAATTGCTGAGAGCAGGCTCGAAAACTCAAAAAAGATACTTGATAGTGCAAAAAACGAAATTGAAGGTTCCCAGAGGGAGACTGTATTTTGGAAAAATCAAGCTTCAAAAGTGGAGGATCTTCTTGTGAAGAAATCTAACGAATTGAGAGATGCTGAACACAATTTGCTGGCTGCGATTGCTCTTCAGCAGAACTTACAAACCGAGAAGGAGGTCTGGGCAAGCAGTCAAGCATCTTTGCTTGATGAGATTCAACACTTGAAGGCTGATAAAGACCAACTTAACTCATTTGTTTTCAACTTACAAGCTCTCCTCAAAGAAAGGGAGGTTTCAAGTGCGAATCTATCAAAGAAGTTGATCGATAGTGTTGAAAATTACCAGGCTCTTCAAGATAAGATCACAGAAAAGGAAGAACGGATTCTGGTTTTGTCAAGTCAATCGGACATGGCATTAAGAGCTCAAAACGCGAAATTGGAGCAGGTAAACGAGCTCAGTCAGAAGTTGTTAGATGCGCGAAGCAAACTAGCTGAAAAGCAAGCTTTAATCGACAACATAAAAGATGATATATCGAGCAATGGAAACAGACATTTACCCACCCGCATTTCCCAAAATCCAAGTCATCCTTCGGGCGAAGACGACTCCCCAATTCTTGCGTCAGAATATAACGATCTTAAAGATGCTTTGAAGGTAGCTGAGGCCCAAGTTTCTGAATTCAGTTTCATCGCTAAGTCAGCGGAAGACGCTCTCATGAAGGCAACTGAATCTTTTGATGAATTTAAAGAGGCCACCAGCCACAAGCTCAGTGTAATTGAGAATGATAAGTTGGCACTCATCAAAGCCTCAGAAGAGCAGAAAAAGGTCATTGAAGATCTTCGGAATGAACTTCGTGAACATGACTTGAAAACATCTTCTCACATCCAAGACTTACAGCTAAGATTACAAGAAAGCTCTTTGAAGGCCGAATCTTATGATGATATGAAGAGAGACTACGAAAAGAAACTTCATTCTGTAAATCAAGATTTAGGGAATCAAATGTCCATTTTTGATGATCTTCAAAAGCGCCATGCGATCAAGGTTGCCGAGGTAGAGCTGTTAAACTCTGAGCTAGCTCAACAAAAGCAGAAGAACTCCGAATTTCATTCTCAGATAGACACATTGACCTCAAAACTTGAGAGAAACGAGGCTGAATTATTGTTGAAGGAAGGTCGCTTAAATGAGTCTATCTCGGGTCAGCAAGAAAACTTGCAAAATATTCAGATGAAGCTTAGGGATTTGCAGTATCAATATGACCTTGCCTTGACTCAGATTGAATTGCAAAAGCCATTTTCTGAAAGTGAAGACCCCCAATCCAGTGATAACTACAGACAGGTCATTAGCTATTTGCGTGCCGAAAAAGAGTCCGCTGAATCTAAAGCATCGATGGCCTCTGATCAAGTGGCCCAACTCAAGGTTCAACTTGACAGTGTCAGCGCTGAATTGAAAGCTTCAAAGTCACAAATATCTCGATTGAATGCGATGAAGATGGAACTCGAAGATACAAGCAAAGATCACGCTCGACTCATTGAGCAGTTGGAGCAGTTGAATATTTTGCGTGAGAGCAACAGCACTTTGAGCATCGAGAATCGTTCTTGTCTTGAGAAAATCAATGAATTACAAGCCAAGATTGATGTACTTTCAGCAACAGTTCCAGATCAAGAAAAAAGCATTCAGGCTGATGTTCATGAGCAGGAATTGAAGCTTTTACGGGAAGAGAATGATCGCTTGAAAAATCAACCAAACAGCAATGAAGAACTTGAAAATTTGAGACAGAGATTCGAAAAGGTCAAGAGCGAATTTCTCACCAAGCTTACAAATCATCGCGCTAAGAATAAAGAATTAGAAAAGCAGTTGCTTGAAATAAAGCTGCAACTTGAATCATCTCGCACTGAAATCTCCACATTGAAGTCTAAACCCAAGACAAGTGATGATAAAACTACTCTCGAAACCCAATTAAAAAAGTTAGAGAATGAGAAGGCTGAGACTGAGAAGAGATTTAACACTGAAGTTTCAAATTTGAAGGCTACCTATGAAAAGCAGAAGGCTGAAGCAAACTCTTCATTTCAAGCTAAATTGGCTGAAGCCAAGTCCACTGCTTCCATACCCGCTGGCAGTTCTGAGCTGCAAGTAAAGGAGAAACTAGAAGCTGAATGGAAGCAAAAGTTGGAAAAGGTGACATCTAATTTGAAGGCAAATTTTGAAAGGGAATTGAACAAGACTGTCGAGCAACGTGTCCAGGAGCAACTTTCAAAAGTGAAGCAAGAAGATCCCAATCTGAACGTTAGCGAGGTAAAAACACGTCTTGAAAAGGAGTACGAATCTAAAATCCATGCTCTCAATCAAGGTTTTGAGAAAAAGTTGGCCGAGCAGAAGGCAAGTACAGAGAAGGCGGTTGGCACAAAGTATGAGTTCAAGCTTAAAGTTTTGAGCAGGAAACTTGAAAAATTTGAGAAAGAAAAAGGGCAGACCTCTCAACCAAAGCCAAATGATGTTAGCAAGAGTGCGTTGCCTCTGAAACCAACACAGCAGAATACTGTGTCTAATGATAATCGTCAACCTGGTTACCAGTCCAACCAAAAGAATTCAAATTCGGCACAGGTTAAATCTGGAGAGGAAGCAAATGAAAGTACTTCGGGTAAGAAAAGACCATTATCGCAGGGAAATCCACCAAGTATCACATTCAAAAGAACGAAGGATTGAATGATTTAGTTATGGTGTCATATTTGGGTAAGGATTGAAAATTCTGTAAAACCTCTCTGTTAATAATTGTTTACTATATGTGTACGTAATTTTGAAAAATCAAATTCAAGTCTTGAAAATAGGGCTGGGTACAATAACAAACTTGCCCAGCAAGCTTTTGAATTGAACTAGCCAATGATAAAGAGGTCCCACCCGTTAATTTTACTGCCATGGTAACCAATCGTCAATGTGCTCAGTTCGGTGTCGGGTATGACCACAATTGCGCCGTCAATACAAAACCGCCTTGATTTTAAAGATAGGTTGTGACCTAAAGCTAAGGAAATAGACAGGTGCTCAGAAACTCTATCGTAAAACACTCTATCATCTTTGATGTGATTACCATCGTTGTAAACTTCTTTCATGATATCAAGAATATAGCTCTCGCTTGACTCTGTCTTGAAGCCCACCACGTAGAGATCTGAGTTGAAAATATTACCCTTGGGCAGAATATTAAACGTTGGTTCGAATTTCTGGGAAGGAGTAATCACAAGATACGCAAAAGGTCCCTGGTGAGTGGTATTCAGGCCAGCTTCACTATCTATGGACAACACTCCATTATATTCTTGAGTTCTAGTCAAATTTTGATGGGCGGCAACTTTAAATCTATTGATTCCGTGCTTACGCATTTCCTCGCTATCGCTGTCAGCGACCAACGAAGCATGGAACGCCCACGATGCCACAACAACAAACAACAAAGGTTTTTCTATGGGGTGTATACTTCCTGTGTTTTCGAGAAGATAAGATCCATTGGGAAACACGGCTTGGTATAATTGGAAAGGCGATACATTTATGTCGGTATATTGAAATAATTTCTGAACTGCTTTTGCCTCATCCAATATACCAAGCGAAAGTGCAAGCGAATTCCCAGTACCAGCAGGGACAACAAAAATTTTGATTTTTCCAACGTTGTTTCCTGAAAGTGAATTCACAAATTCGCCAACAGAAGTATCGCCAGCGATGATAATCATCAAAATTGGTCTACCGTGACTTTTTAAACCCGAAGAAAATTCGTGTATTGATGAAGAAGAGGTAGTCGCCACGTAGGTATGCTCAATTTCAAAGAGCTCATCAAACAAAGGGCCAAGAATCCTTCCGTAAAAACCTGTGTCTTTTGTTCGAAGCTCCGGTCCAGACTTGGTTGAATCCAAGACATACACATCATTCAGGCGAAAGGCCATCTCCTCTCTATTCAAAACTGGACAGGTGTCCTTATCATATTTAGCGTCTCGATCTAATTTTACATACGACTTCTCATTTTCTACAATCAATGACACTTGGGTCTTGGTGGACAGCTCGTACAACACCGAAGTCATGTTATCCCCTGAATTTTCTCGTTCTTCACCAAATCTGTTTTATCGGATCCACATGCAGGTTAGTGGCTTTATCTGCACAACTGTGGTTGACCGCGACTGAAGCCTCGCCACAGATTTTTCAACCTCAATCATTATCTCCTATGAGGGGCATAGTTTTGCCTCTGGCCCTGGTTATAGTGATCCTGGTTTTGGTAGTTGTTTTGGTATTGGTTGTTATGGTAGTTCTGTTGCCCGCCGTGCTGTCTGTTGTAGTTCCCATTAGGACCATTATTGTTGTATCCGTTGTTGTAGCCGCGAGCATTATAATTATTACCGCCATTATATTGTCCACCATTATAATTATTACCATTATTGTAATTGCTGTTGTATCCCAGATTGTAACTATTGCTGTAATTTCCTCCACCATTGTAATTGTTGTAAGGATTGTTATAACCCTGATTGTAAGTTTGGCCACCTGGACCACTCCTTCCTTGAGAGTATTGGTTCTGCGGGTACCCTTGATTCAGAAAGTTACCACCATGTTGGTTTCTTTGTTTCGGTGCTGGGCCTCCAACAGTCATTGCTCTATACCCTCCCGGGCGCATGGAAAAGGCCATGTAATCTTGCTTCCCTGCAGGACCTTCATTCACATAATCAGACGTATTCTGGAAACGAGGATTGTATCTTTGTCTACCCTGAATCATGTTTCTGTCCATACTATCAAGCACCTTATTATGCGAAATGTAACCATTCAACAACATGGATTTTCCAAACGTGGTTTTTGGAAAGTCGTACCAAGTAGGTAAATAGGCAGAATTACTCACTACCGGTAAATCCCCCTCCCTCAATGGAGATACCAACTCTCCTTCCACTTCGAAGTCACCAGTTGTTTTGACTATGCCCGCCAAACCACTCACTGATGATTTGAAGCTTACTTCCTTATCGTCGTCAAACTCCTTTCTAAATCTCTGATAGTTTTTGTTCTGGCTCGAAATGTACAATTGTGCCGGTTTATTGGTGTTTCTTCTAGTCTCGGCGTCAGTCAAAAGGGGATATTTTGCTTGTACCGCAGTGAGAAGCCTTTTTTCGTCAATAAAAGGCAATAAAGCAATTCCTTGCCAACTCATTTTAGCTCCATTCATGTCAATTTGGAAATCCTCGGGATAAAAGTCAATGATTTCACTGTCAGGCTCGCTCATCAAACCTCTAAATACTTCTGGCAATGTATGGCCAGAGGCAGCCGGCAAAACCGCCATAAGTTGCTCGTAAGGTCTAAAAGGTTGACCCAACTCAAACTGTATTCCTTGTTCACCAATGACCTCCCTTATGTCGATAAAGTCTGCGGCAAATGGCGCATAGTGATAAGGGTAATACCACTGCCATGAAGGACAGCCTTGATAATAATACAAAAGCACCCACGAAATACCTTCCAAATAAGATCTGGCGACATTTTTTCTAATTTGATTGATCTCTTCGTCACTTTCAACGTGAAACTTATTTTTGTAATATCTGCTTCTGTAGCCAGCCTCCCAGGTCCGTACATTGTCTCCCTCGTTGTCTGATTCAGACTCTTCGGTTGTTTGGGTAGGCTTGGCTACTACCTGACTGCTCTCTTGGTTGACCTGCTCCTCTTTTTCGTCCACGGGCACACCTGTCTTCGCATCCAAAAGCTTCTTGAGGGCCGCTGCAGCATCTGCATTCGCCATGTTCGCTTTGGTGATAATGTCACGGTTCTCCACAATATCCTTGTTGGAAAGCTGGGCATAACCCTCAACCATTTTACCAGATGTATCCATCAATGGCATGTTCATATCAGCGGTCAACGGCGCCTTTTCCTTGCCCTTAGAAACTGTGGAGATATACTGTTTCTTTAATGTTTTTTCCTCCAGTTCCACGAATCTTCTTTTCTTAGTATTGTTTTGGTATCTAAGATCATTTTCTCTTCTTCTTCTGAAGATGTCTTCCTCTTTTGTCGCCAAAACGGCCAAAAGTTGCTCCACGCCTTCCAAATTAAGCTTTCCATCACAGGTGATATAGTCGCGTAGTCTAGGAAGCACCTGTTTCCAGCAGCCAATCAAAATATCGATACCGTTGTCACGAACACTAAGGGCGGGCATATGAGGCAAGAAATCATTACCGACAAAGAAACACATGAACACCCAGTCATCGATGGCACGTTCTAAATCCCACGCAAATGATGTTTGCTTCATCTCAACCTCCAAATACTCACGGAGAACATTCACATGAAGCCATAAAAAGGGTTTGCGAGCATCTTGCTCGTCCAACTTTTCTTTCTGTTCTGCTGTCATCAGCAATTGCGCAGAGACACCCATACGACCGTTTCCCTGGGCAAACACATCTTCTCTAAGAACTCTGAAGTGAGGCTCATGAGTGGCAAGGCCCAAGAAAATAAGATCAGCATCTAAACCGTAAATACAATGCTTCGTATTGGGGTCATACTCAGGATCCAGTCTCTGCGACCTGATAAAACTCATCAACTTATGCTCACCTTCTCCGGGCACTGTGGCATCACTGATGATGACCTGAAGATCTTTCCAGCCAGGATCGGACGCCAACTTATACGCAACCCAGTACCGGAGTGCGGAAGCAAGCCCATCCATGAAAGGCGTACCGGGAGTAATCGCGTTAGTATCCCACTTTCTTTTTCCCTTGATAGAATCATCAATAGATTGGCCTCGCGCCTCACATTCCAAAATCTGACGTTCTTTCTCTTCGTTGGCAATTTTAGCTTCTTGGGCTGCCCGGAAACGACGCGCACGCTGCTGATTCATCTTAGCTCTGGGCGCAACACCATCAACAGCAATAACAAGCACTTTCCGCGGCCGAGCCATCATGAGCACCCTTTCCGTATACTTGAAAACATCCAAAAACATTTCATCCTCCGTCTCTGGCGCTGGTTTGTGTTCCGGGTGAGAACATGGGTGGACAATACCATTCATATCTAAATACAAGTTGTCCAACTCACCATTAGGATTTGGGTCGGAGTATTGGGGTACTTTCCCATACTCGGCATCCGCTGGGGTTTCCACAACGGGCGAGATAATTTTAGGGTACTTCTTCGAAAGCCATCTGAAAAGTGCTGGAACTCCCATGGCGACCTAGTTTTGTGAGGACTGCTAAAGAGACTTTTGGAAAACCGTGAGATAATTTTTACGCTCTCAGTTTGCGTTGTGTATGTAGGTGAATGCGTATCGATCTGGAGAAGAGCACGCGGGACTGCAATAATAAAACCAGCCGCAAGACTTGAGACGATTTGGTTATTGTATCGATTCCCAAGAGTTCAAAAGAAACGAATAACTGTTCAATTTTTAGAAAAATCTTAGTGCTCGGAAAAAAAGTACATTTTATCTGTCTTCGCTCACTTTAGATGGGTGGTTACACTAGTTAATAGAAAATCGATACTGCGCAAACTCATGTTATCGACCGCAGAATTCTACAACTTTGGGGAATAAAAGACTTTTCTTTACAGAGTAGCCGGGTCTTATATAGTATAAGTGGTATGGAATCTAAATGAAAGCAAAAAATGGGAAGCAGACACGCTTCGAAATGTTGCCCCAAGAAATTGAAAAAGAAAAATTAACGACAACTGCAGGATTCGAACCTGCGCGGGCAAAGCCCAAAAGATTTCTAATCTTTCTCCTTAACCGCTCGGACAAGTTGCCTTTTTTCGGTTTTACAGTTAACTTTTAGTCTGGTTGATTAAACCAGAAGAGCGATGTTTTTTGGAACTTGCTTGTGGGGTTTTATAGTTATATTTTATGTAATACGATTTGTTTCTTTTTCTTTGACTGATACATCTAATTAAAGGGCGAGAGAGATGATACTAACCATCACTCTCTAAAAACTATAAACTATAGAAAAAAAAGCTCTAACCAGCTCCCAAATACATACCGACTGGCGAACCAAAGCCCACTTCACGCTGTACCACAGCAAAAGAAAGCAATCCAATATATATTTGTAGCAACAATGTTTAAAAAACATTGCTTGTTTCTTTTAACCAAAAAACAAGGGATTTTCTTATTTTTTTAAAAAAAAATTTATAATTTTTGGGCAGTGGTGACACTTCTCTCTTCTCTCAACAAATGTATCACCCAAACGAAAAAGCTGAAAAATATGTTTCATTGTTGTAGTATCAAAAGACTTAGGAAGGTAAAAGAATTGCGTGGCAATTACGGCACCTTTTCTTCCTTTTTTTTTATGTACTGATACTAAAAACATGCAATAACTATTTGAAAAGAATTTCTTGAACATTGCAGGAACAGCATTTGTGTTAGAAAAGGTTTGTAGTTCACCTCATATTTTATCAACATAGAAGTTGTTCGCATAAGGGCGTGTGGCGCAGTTGGTAGCGCGTCTGCTTTGCATGCAGAAGGCCATCGGTTCAAATCCGGTCTCGTCCATGTATTTTTTACTAAATAATCTTAATAATCTATGGAAAGGTAAATATTACTTTTTTTGCCTCTCCTCTTTCAAATCTTTGGTAGTAAATCTCAGCTTCGTTAATCGAGCACCTCGTGTCAATAAGACTGCTTAAATCACCCTTAAACTTTTCGAAGACTTCAAGTGCTTCATGAAAGAGAGACCATGCATTGCACCTGCCTAAACTTATAGTGATGCATTTCACATATGCATCCAAGGCGTTAAATGGAAATGGTTCATGGCCCATTCCTATTGAACTGATAAATCCGCCTCTTCTTACACTTTCAAATGCCATCTTCAATGCCGTGGTTGCGCCAACAATCTCTAAAACGGCATCAAAACCTCGGCCTTCGGTCAAAGAATACCTCAAATCATCTAACTTGTCTACATCATCTTTGAAATTAACGGTCTCAGTTGCACCGAGACTCTTTGCATGTTCTAGCCTATCTTCAATACTATCCACCACAACAATATTTTTAAATCCGAAATGTTTTAAGATTCTCACTGCACAAAGACCAACTGGGCCTGCTCCAATCTGCAATATATTTATATCCCTCGGCTCTGACTTAGATTTGAAATGGTCAAGAATCTTCTTCACTCCGAAATAACCAGTGACAAAGATGTCAGCCATAAGCACATAGACAGACTCGTCGACGTTCGAAGAAGATATCGGCTTTTTCACCAACGTAGATCTGGCAAATGGTACTAAGACGTACTCCGATTGAGCACCTTCCAAGCCTGTCTTCCCAAATGTATTAGTTTGGTCGCACGTACCAGAATAGCCATTTTTGCAAAACCAGCAAATACCACACTGTATAGTGAAAGTTGAAATTACATCATCACCGATTAAGAAGTCTTCATCACTTATATCACTTCCTTTTTCCACTATGGTCCCCAAAAACTCGTGGCCCATAGTGTTATTTTCATTCAGCGGGATATGGCCGCGGTAATAGTGGAGGTCTGAGCCACAGAGGCCAGCAAACTTCACTTTTACAAGAGCATCTGTGGGCTTCAAAATTTTGGGTATATCCTTCTCGACAACTTCTACCGAAAATGGTTTTTTAAAAACAACCGCCTTCATTTTGATCCTCAAATCACAGTTGAGAAACTGAAATCTTTTTTATACCTGACCTTCAAACCCCGCCCGCGAAGTGTGGGGATGTAAAATTAAATCACGTGATACCAGCCGAGGATATGGCGTTGTGCTCTAAATGACGTTGGTGGCAGAACCAGTCCACATAGTCTTCACTAGCTCAATGACAAACTTTGTGAGCGGTAACTGCCTTTTCCAGGTGATAAATAACACCAAGGCAACTATATTTATATTGAGAATCTGTGCCCCAATGACGTATAATAAGTAAAGCCCCACAGTTGCACAGGTAAGAAAACAAGGCGGGAGATAGTCCCAAATAGAGTAGCACTGTACCAAGATTTCTGATAATTTGAAGATAAGAGAAGTGTTAACAGACTCGCAAATCACGGCACCCTTCACATCAGTGCATGATGCTTGGATCTTGATTGCAACACTGTCATATAAGAACTGCTTAGGGCTTTCCATCGGCACTTCCTTTAGGTTTCCCGCTTTTATTGCCGTAACCAACTCATAGTTCCTAACCAATATTGAAGGATAATTTCTCAAAGAATATGTTAAAATGTCCGAAAAGAATGTTCGTGAGAACGTCACCATGTTACCGCATGACCCAATACTAGTCAAGATAAATCGAAGCCAGAAGTATAGGGATATAGCGTAGAAGAATGCTCGAAAAATGAGTTTGAATGTAAGAGATACCAACTCACTTGTTCGCAAGATGCAGTGGCGTAAATCGTACGGTCTGTATCTCCTCCATAGAAGACTATAGTTGACAACAGGAAGCGGAATAAACTTCAAAACCCATACCGACCGCACGATCTGACTTCTATTTCGCGGGTATTCTGTTTCCACGGGTAATCGACCTTGATCCATTTCCTCTGAATTCGCATTATCATTTATGTTGACCCTCATACGGAGGTTATTCACGGCATTAACGGCAACTCCGATGGGGCGAAAGAAATTTCTGTTATCCATTGCCCTTATTTTTTTCCCCTTTTGTGAGCTTGAATTAAATTTATGTATTATTTTCTCGATCTCAGGAGTATCGGTTGTAATTAAGTTTTTTGCTTTTGTCGTTGCTGCTTCCTGGTTGAGCTCTCACGTGGAGCCTCAGGGTGGTGATGCGCGCACAAAACTGCCAATACCAACGAATGTCAAAAAGCTTAGTCCATAAGGAAGGAATCCAAGTAGAGGGAGAGAAATACAATGAGTTTGAAAGCCTTCCATTTTCTCGAGTGATATTCTGAATGCTTTCTCGAATAGAGTCCGTTTATTTAAAGATGCCGAGATGTCAAGTATGTTCACTCATAAATCGAAGTATTGCGTGATCTGTGTTATGTCATACGGAATTTCGCCATGAGCATTTCTATATGTAGAACTCCATAATCCTGCAATCTCTTGGCTTGAACTCTTCAAGTAAAATAAGTCATTCTCTGTGATTTTTGCTTGAGGATAGCTGTTCAAAGTGTCTATATCCTGTGGCTCGTCTAAATGGAGTCCACAGGGGTCTTGTATAAAACAATTGAGAAAGACCACATTGTCAACGAAATTGAGCGCAGTAGGCAGAAAAAGATTGTGTTCTTCAAAATAAGATTTAGTTCTTCGAAGACATTTTTCGAAAACACCCTGCAAGATATTGGATCCATTTGCAATTTGGGGCCAAAGAAACATCAGATTCTCCGGATCATTTTCGATTGGCGAGAACCCCGCTTTGTGGTAAAAATAATTTCTTATCGTGAAGAAGAGTAGTAGGACGCAATAATCAATGCCACCACTGAATAAGAGACACCAGATGACTCTATCATAATGTAAGTGAAGAAAAGGGTTGTCAATTGGCTGCAATGCTGTTGAAAAGACAAACTTACGCGTCAGCTCGAGCATATCTTCGCGAGAGTATACGATTCCTTCTTCAACTTTCTCGTTGTGCAACAATGAGAAAGTAAATGATTTATATCCAGCCATTTTACGGTAGATATTCCCACAGCTGGCAAAGAAACAGCTCTGCCTCAATAAGCTTTCTTTAGAAATTTTATGAAAAGAATTGATTTGCGGGTTGAGGCGTATTTCAACCGCACTGTTTTGTGGTCCAGGAAACAAGAGCTCGCTAAGTAGACATTCTACAAAAATTTCACCTGAGCAACTTTGTAAGTGATGTGATGCCACCATCAATATTGTTTCTTTCTCATAATCCAGAATACCAACTAGATCTGAGGTGCCAAACTTTATGCGTAAAGTATTAATTAGATTTATGGCTTGCGTGCAATAATATAGGGCTTTAGGTGAGTTTTTGCGTAAGTGATAGTACCCTGCGACTGCAGAAATATTTTGAGCCATGCCAAGCCAGTAAGGAATATCAAGCAGTGACTCAGTATCTGTGAAAGACTGCTCAACAGTATTTTGGGCTTGCATAAAAATTGATGACATTTCTTCCAGCTTTAGTACCTTTGTGACTTCTGCAGTTGAGCCACAAGTGGCAATTATCTGCATGAGCATTAGCCCAGGATTTCTAGTTCCGGTCATGGTTTCAGCCACCATTTTGTCATCCAAAACTGTCTTTGAATAAGAGCTGGGGTGAAAAAAAGCGCCATTCGACATGAATATTGATGTGCAATCTTGTACCTTGTTGCTGGGGTGAAGTGGAATCGGCTTGAGACTCTGGAATTTCATATCATCAAGATCGCTTAAACTTCGCCAGTACTCGGACTCAAGATGATATTCAGACACTCCTGTTATCTCGTAAAGACATAGAAGAACGCAGACCTTTAAAAGCGGATCCAAATGAGACTCCGCTTTCGCTCTTAGCAATACTATCGCGGTATTTTGTCTACCGATACCGACCAAAGATAGGCAGAGACAAATATATTCTAGATCTGTTTTACAGAGAGTGGCATTGATGACCACTTGATAGTATTGTTTTCTTTTGTACAAATTCAAAATGTCCATTTAGTCAAAAATTAAGAGTGGGGTAGGTCTTCCTGTGTTTTAAATTTTGTGGTTGCAAAATTTCGCGTGAGGTTAAATATACATACCGAGCTGCCGAATTGCGACTAGAGAGTGGAAAAAGGAAGTTTAACCGAAGCCCCCAATCACGAAGGGAAAGTAACAAAAAAAAACAGAGAAGTATTGTTTTCATTCAAGCTAAAAAAAAAAAATTGAAACCAAGATATTTCTCAAGTCTGGGTTTATAGCTTTATTCTGCTCCCTCACTTCCATCCGGTGAACTGGTTTTGCCATTGCAATGAAATGCCTCGGCGGCAAATTTAATCTCGCATTGTCCGAGCCGCAGTGATCCGCGAGGTGCAGCAACATTGTACCGGGGCAAGTCACACTTTCATAATCACAATAACTTAATCTTTATAGATAATATTATTTTTCTTAGATGAAGTTGATTATATTCGAATTTATTTCCTGTCGTTTTCAAAGAAGCGAAATAAAGACTATTCATGTTTGCTGATAAAAGGCCGATCGTTCAGTTTATTGCTGTTCATATCCGAGGGGAGGAGGTGCCACGTCTTCGACGCGGTCAGAGTTTTTTCCCAAAAGGGATCGCAGATAGTGCGCGTCTTGCCCCTGTTGCTTTACGACTTGTCGACACTCCATTGTTCTATTAATATTTCCATACATCTCCATTTTTGCTAAACGAGTGCAAACTTTTCATAGATCTGGAAAAAGGGTTTCGTATACTAATAAATTATCTGAATTACGCGTCATATTACCGCGCTTGCATTCTATTGGCACAAGCTTCCGCATTAGAGATTATCAACATTTTTTTTATATCCAAGCCAGCTGTTTCACCTTGTCCGAACAAGCAAAAGAGAAAAAAAAATCAGACACGTCTCAATACCATTTTTTGTTTTCATTAAGAGAGATTATTCCGCCACATATTTTTGAGCTCAAAAGAAACTCACCAATTTTTTTTTTCCGACAAAGACTATTGTTATCTATTTTACCGGGTTATATTCAATTCCCCTCTCACGTTAGCATTTACCAGCAAGACAGTTGAGGAGTCGCCAACAAACTCTAGCAACAACCATTCCAAAAACCATAACACTTTAAACAAAAGAGAGAGAAAATGATTAACAAACAAACGCTTTCTATCAAGTTAAACAAATCTTTCCAAGCACCACCAGACGCGCCCTTCACCCCTGTTGAACAAACACTCCAGACTCCCGTTGACGCGCCAAACCACAACTCGTACTTTGGTATTCCTAGTCTGGGCCACCAAGAACTGTCTTTCTTCTCGCATCCACAAGACAATGATAGCGATGATGTTATGACTGATGTAGACGAACCTCTGGGGCTGCTGTTGCCAAAAGTGCTTCGCAACTATTCCGTCTCGTTCACCACTTCGTTCGACCAGATCCTCATGAACATATATTCTCATATCATGCTGCTTCCAACCACCACACCATTTCTGGGATTTATTCCGCCGCTGGGGCTTGCTTCGCGTGTTGCAAACGAAACTTTGCAAAAAATGATTGCGGACTCTGACCCTGCCAATGGTGCAGGGTATGTGGTTTATGATTCACAAGGCTCATTAAATCACGACCAATTGAAGAACTCTTCTACTACTCCAGTAGTTTTGCAGCTCATCCGCAAAAGATTATTAGATCTATGTGCGGCGCAGAAAGTGCCTAAACAAAATATCGGCGGGACTGCTGTTCCTGTGGTGACCTCGATTCAAATAGCTGTTCCGGCCACGATCAACAATTCAAACATCCAGAACAACTCTATCTACAGCGGGCTGGGATTGAGACAACTGTCCATCTCCAATTTACTGTTGAATGAGCAAAATACCGCAAATTATCAACAAAACCAGCAGAGTCAAGCTTCGCAATCTGCAGCTCTTGCAAACTCGAGACTGCGTTCCTCATCGCTTAATTTGCGCAAACATTCCTTGACCAGAAATAACTCTCTCACTGGTTCTAGTTGGCTACATGTCGGCAACTTGGCCAATGTTCGTTCGGGTGGCAATTTGGGCAATCCAGAGTTCGCTGCCTCCTCAGACTCTTTGCAACTGATGAATGATTTTGTTCCCCACGCATTTTTGACCAGACTGGGAAGTTCTCTGTCTAACATGAGTCATAGTGGTGGTTCTGGTACTGTTTCCGGCTTCAATTCTATGATGATGGACTACCAAACTCCTCCCAGCTCTGCCAAAAGCTCGATCTCCCAAGGCAGCTACTCGCCGTCTTTGGCCTCTAGGGAAGGTGCGTGTTTATATCTTCCAGGTTCGACTGGGTCCTCTTCAGACACCGAAACAAATGGCTCCTCGTTCTCGAGAACACGTTCCTTGAGCCGAGGAGGTACCACCTGTTCTTTTCCGAAGCCTCTCACAATTAATACAGATGTTGGTCAGATCAGTTCGAATAACTCGCAAAGCTTCGGATTCGGTGGAAATTTTAGCGGTGAAGCCCTTCACTCTCCATTTGTCTCTGCAGTTTCAGCCCCCGAAGACTTTGAGTACTTTGGTCACGGTAATAGCTCTACAGGGGTTGTTCTTGAGAATGTCCTGCCAAATATCAGTGGTCTTCGTAGTGGCTCTTTCGGCGCTGACTGTGCAGCAAAGGAAACTAATGGCAACAAGGTCAATATTCCACTGCAGTACAGCTTGAGTGAAAAAAAGAGAGACTCGCTCAAATTAAAGAGGGGTATACACTAGTTTTATATATTCACCCTAGCTGTTTGAGCCCAAAGACTCCAAATTCATAAATCAAATAAAATGCTTGTAGTGTCTCGATAGATTGTAGAGGGGCAGTTTCGCCGTTTGCGGGATTGCATGTGTGTTTCGTTCTTAAATATAGAGCAATTTCAGAGAGCTTATTCATCTCTGGGTGAATAGGAAAGAATCTCGGTCACACACATTTCCTAGCTTTGTTGATTTTGTAATTTTCTTTTTTTTAAAAGAATCATCTTATTATAGGGCATTAACTCCGAATGTTTTAACCACTCTTCACTAACAAAACTAAACTATAGAAAACCTATAATAGATCGCACGTCCACCTCAGGTGCCTCAACTAAAACAACTAAAGTTAAAGCTCGAACTCTCTCATCAGGTTTTACCCTGCTTTGAGATTCCTGCCCAAAAATGTCCTCTGCGCATTAATTACTTTTAATTTATGTCTGTTATTTTTCAAAAAAAAAATTCATCTTCTTATGGGGCATTAATTATATATTTATGTTAAGGAACTTATCAAGTGTTGAAAAATTGGCCCAGGTTTGGTTGTGCGCACATTTTTTACGTCAGTTCTGTAAATTGATTACTAGAATAAACCCGGCCAAAATTCCAGAATAGATGTTAAACTTCAAATCTAAAGCCCCTCCTCTTTTTTTCAAAACAAGTCGTAACATCAGACAATTCAATTATGAATTATTTATATTTTAGGTTCAAAGACGGTTTATATTGGTATCAACCGTATGTCTCCTGCAGGGACTCGTGACGTGTTTGGCTCCATCTCAACGCGTCCTACTGGGGTAATCAGCAAATTTCGAATAGCAAGCATTGCTTTTCATAGTGAATTCCCGCTAAACAAAGAGTTTATTTGATCTCGTTCAAAGCTTTTAGATTTTCCTCAAAATAACTATCGAGAGCTCATAGATGAGAAAAAATGGCCTTTATCATTTCTGCCGGCCTTCAATTGGTGGAAGACAATCTCTTCTAAGAAAAACTAATCACAGGCATCCAATTTGCCTTACTTCAGCGAGAGAAATGCAAACCATCAGATTTAAAATCCCTCGCGATGAGTATTTGAATTATATTGAAACTCCGTCATCAGATCGGTCCACAACATGGGAAATGGTGAAAACACTCCTACCTCATGAGCAAAAACCGATAGAGCCAGCAACTGAAAGTGAAGCTCATGTTTTGAAAGTTTTTGGAAAGCAAAACGATGAGCTTCTAAGTGTTCCTTCCCTCAAATACCTTCCTAGCCCGTTCGCTTATCATTCCGCAGTAAATGGCGATAAAACTTATACCACACAACCGAGATTATCTGTATCAAAATTGCTCACAAACGCGTGGTGTGAGCTCAGAAGCTTTTATGATATATACGCGGGACTGCCTCAACTGCACCCACTGTCCAGTATGAAAGCAGGTACTAAATACCACGCCAAATTAGAGACCAAAGAACACCCAGGGCGGGATAAACTCTCCTTAAAGGGCGAGATCAAGGCACTATTGGCCGCGCATCCGAAAGACACCATAGATGAACTTGTAAAGACAAAGGATGCTCAGGGGTTTGCTCAAAGCTGGATCGAACAAACTGTGTTCCGCTCGATTTGCGTTGCTCATACTAAAATTGCAAGGGAATTGTTTCTACATGGCTTTTTGGATTTAAACCAAGGTAGCTTCGTCACCGATGCGGATCAATTAAAGAATGGTGTGCTAGTCAATGGAATCGCAGACATCGTAAAGATCGATACTTTCAATGCAGCAGAAAAAACCGACGACGACGTTTTGCGTGAACTCAGCGATCAAAATCCACACGAGACCCTGTCCGACCAGATTCCAAAATTTGAGCCCTCTGAGGTCATGGATCTTACAATTGAGTTAGCTAAGGCGAAAAGTGTCATGTCTGAGCTCGCAAAAGACCACTTTTTGCACACTAGAGATGTGAAGACAAGACGTCTGAATAGCATACCAAGTCAGACACTGGCAATTGATGGCGCTAAGATGCAATGTATGTACTACGCACTTTTTCTTTACAATCTTTCCAGAGATGCGGAGTTCGCGTACCATAGTTGCATCGAGAATTTATCTAGACGCAAAATAGATCCGGATGAGCCTATGAGTATCGCTTTAGCTACGGAATTACTCGTGGTGAATTTTAGAACCATCGCATCAGATTGCGTACGCCTAGCCAAGGGACAACCGATTGGTTTCGCAATGTTTGACGAACATACTAATCCAGCGAAGGATTATTCATTATCCCAGTTTCTCACCGAAGATCAGTTCAGATCTATCATCAAAATTCATTACAAAGATGAACTTGATATCAGCAACTTCGACTTGTCACCGCTCTTTGCTAATTGGAAGACGCCTCTCACACTTCGATACGTCTCTGCCAGAACTGGGCAGGCGTTCAACATATTTGAAGCTTTCGAGCCATCTTCCGTGTGCGTAGAGTATCATAACCCATCGAGCCAGCGGATAATTGCCCGCATGCATTTTCCATTCGACATGCAAGAAATTCAGGAATCAGTGACTCAAACGAGCAAGTTCTGGAGCGGAGAGAGGCGACCTAATCATACAGACGATCTTTCAATGTGTAATTACTGCAGCTTCAAAAGGAGGTGTTCAGTGATTAATTCCGAAATAGGACCAGAAGCAGCTAAACTTCTTGACGAACTTCAGGGCTAATGAATAAATAGAAATACGGATTACGAAGATGTTAGATGCCATCAAAGGTAGTACCACACTAATCTATGGCACCACCTCTGCAGACGTCTGGACACAAGTGTCAACCAACTTATATTCGGGTTTCGTTTACCACCTATATCTAGATATGGCACATATGTGGAGATAATTTCCCGTAGAGAAGAAAGAGTGTGCCTTGGTGTCGTTGCGCAGAGTTAAATATTTGACAATACCGGTAGGCGCACACATCAAACAATGTTACCCGGATCACGAGGGCTGGCGAGAAAAAGTTTACATAGACTCATTCAATGACAGAGGAATGCTGTGGAGAATATAAGATAATGATATATGAAGAAGATGCTCTGTTGTTTTTAGTCTTTCGTATGGCTTGCAAATAACGCGAGAAAGCCAAACATTTTTTATAGCTAACATGTTGCACGTTCTTTTAAAAAGAGTTTAATTCTTTTGGTAATAATAATAAAAACAAAGTAGAAGGAGGAAACAATTTTAAAAAAAGAGTAGTTGAATCAACTTCAGATTGCAATTGATTAGATTCCGATCTCGGAGATGAAATATGTGTAGAAACGCTCCGCCCAGAGATGACCTGACCCCACAAATCGAAACTTAGCCCCACTTAAATTTTTGACGACTCGAACGCGGCACGCGGCATGCGGCACAATAGCATTTTCCAAATCGCGAAATTGATGCAGAGGAGGACAAATGTTCAACACAAGGTATGGAAAACCACAAGAGAATTATACATCCGAAATGTCAGAGGTTGGAGAAGATATGAAATTGTGGACGGAGCAATATTCTGGAGGAAATCATTTCGATATCATATTAATATATATTTCATGTTGAAAATTAATTTAAACGTCATGATCAAAACCATAAGTAAAACTGTGGCCTGAGGCAGGCTTCCCAAATAGTAAACTTAACTCCGGAGCCGCGAATCGCACTGTGGTCACGAAATTCCACAGTTGCGAGAAGAACGCTCAGATGTTGGTAATATAACAGGCATGGGCTTGAGAGAAAAGCTCAGTTAGCCAAAACACTCATGAATTCCTTTGTTTCTTCAATGGGTAAAGATATCATCACTCGTGGCTTTTACAATATAATTCCAAAAAATTCACCTTCTTCGCTTAAACAAACAGCAATTCACTGAGGGCTTCTGGATGCACACCCAGAGCGACACGAGAATGAGAGCATGCCATGCATGCTTTTCCTCGGAGCAATTTCAGTCCTCCTACGTCAGCCGATATGAACAAAAAAAAAGATTCGATTGCCGGCAAGAGCAACCTTGAGATTGGAACGAGAATTATCGCACGCTTTACCACTTTAATCTATATAATCTTTTTTATTTTGATGTGCCAACCTACGCATTTATTGGATCTTCATGTCTGGTCATTCTTGAGGTTCAAGTGTTTGTTTTGAGATAAAGGGGTTTCTGGGCCGGTCATGAGTTATTTTATGTGCCCTTTTCTCATTCTTTTTTTTTTTTTTTTTTCACAGGAGACAGGGCGCTCTAATTCGCCAAGTCCGAAATCTGGGGTCGGGCACTCTGCAGGACCAAACAAGAGCCTCGCACACAGTTACGTGGTCCAGTGTGTGAGGGTTATGGAAGAAGAGGATTCTGGAAAAGCCAAAGGAAAGAAAGCATTACTTCGAGCCTCCACTTATTTAATCTTAAATTCACCACGTAATGTTTGTAATATTCACACTGGTTATCAGATTGTGAGTGAGACACGGGGAGATTCGGGAAGAAAAATTTGAGTGCGAGTACGAGCGCCTGTCTGGGCGGCTCCAGTTGAAAGCAAGCGTGCGATTGGCTGGATCCACTTCCGAGGACCGCGTGTGCAGATTTTTACGTAATTCTTTCCAATTCCGAGCCCGCCGTCGTTATATAAGGTAAATTTTCCCAACCCTCGTTCTTCGAAGAAAATTTTCCTTTTTTGAATTTAGATATAAATCTATATAAACATCAATTAGAACAATGTCTGCTATTCGTTCTTTCCAGCGCTCTGCCTTGAGAAGATCCTTGGGTATCAGAACCTATGCCACTGAGCCAGTATGTCACATATTTATCGAAGAGAGAAAAAAGAGAGTATCACACAACTTCTTGTTTATGAATACTAACGCCCTAGACCTTGAAAGCTCGTTTGGCCGAGATTTTGCCAGAGAAGGCCGAAGAAGTTAAGCAATTAAAGAAAGAGCATGGTAAAACCGTATGTTAACATTTTTATTATTTTCTGTTTCATGACTTTTAGTATTGCATTGTTTCCCCACAACTCCATTAGTGACTTTGACAAAAGAGACTTTGCGGTTTCCAGGAAAAGCAATGACGGTAGTATGGGAATTTTCTTGGAACAATGGAATTACTATATATCCACCAAATTCCAATCTTTTCAAGTTGCTTGTTTTAAATGAAGTTTGTTGTTCAAGCCTGCGCTCGGACTTTATTCGCCGAGCAAAGTGACGCAATGCGCAAGATGCAAGGCGCGGACGACATGCATTACTGAAACCAAAAAACAAAAAACAAAACAATTTTTTTTTACATTGATAATTACTAACGCTTTCAAGGTTATTGGTGAGGTTCTCTTGGAACAAGCATACGGTGGTATGCGTGGTATCAAGGGTCTTGTCTGGGAAGGCTCTGTTTTGGACCCAATCGAGGGTATCCGTTTCAGAGGTAGAACCATCCCAGACATCCAAAAGGAGTTGCCAAAGGCTCCAGGTGGAACCGAGCCTTTGCCAGAAGCTTTGTTCTGGTTGTTGTTGACTGGCGAGGTCCCATCCGACGCCCAAGTTAAGGCTTTGTCCGAGGAGTTGGCCGCTAGATCTGCTTTGCCTAAGCACGTCGAGGAGTTGATTGACCGCTCTCCATCTCACTTGCACCCAATGGCCCAATTCTCTATTGCCGTCACTGCATTGGAATCTGAGTCCCAGTTCGCTAAGGCTTACGCCAAGGGTGCTCCAAAGGCTGACTACTGGAAGTACACTTACGAGGACTCCATTGAGTTGTTGGCCAAGTTGCCTAACATCGCTGCCAGAATTTACAGAAACGTTTTCCACGACGGTAAGTTGGCCGGTGAAATTTCTAAGGACTTGGACTACGGTGCTAACTTGGCCACTTTGCTCGGTTACGGCGAGAACAAGGAGTTCTTGGAGTTGATGAGATTGTACTTGACCATCCACTCTGATCACGAAGGTGGTAACGTTTCCGCTCACACCACCCACTTGGTCGGTTCCGCTTTGTCGTCTCCATTCTTGTCTCTCTCCGCTGGTTTGAACGGTTTGGCTGGTCCTTTGCACGGTAGAGCCAACCAAGAAGTTTTGGAATGGTTGTTCAAGTTGAGAGACGACTTGAACGGTGACCACTCCAAGGAGGCCATTGAGAAATACTTGTGGGACACTCTTAACTCCGGCAGAGTTGTTCCAGGTTACGGTCACGCCGTCTTGAGAAAGACTGACCCTCGTTACACTGCTCAAAGAGAATTTGCTTTGAAGCACATGCCAGACTACGAGTTGTTCAAGTTGGTCTCTAACATCTACGAAGTTGCCCCAGGTGTTTTGACCAAGCATGGCAAGACCAAGAACCCATGGCCTAACGTGGACTCCCACTCTGGTGTTTTGTTGCAATACTACGGCTTGACCGAGGAGTCTTTCTACACTGTTTTGTTCGGTGTCTCCAGAGCTTTCGGTGTCTTGCCTCAATTGATTCTTGACCGTGGTCTTGGCTTGCCAATCGAGAGACCTAAGTCTTTCTCCACTGAGAAGTACATTGAGTTGGTCAAGTCCATCGGTAAGAACTAAAATCGCGGATAGTTGTCCGTCTCTTCATGTCTATTTATTTACTGGTACATAGTTTATTTACCGATGATGTATTTAACGATAAATTGAATTTTATAATTCGAAATCACAACGAGCCAAATAGAATGCATATTTCACGAACAACGCCCGCGGGACCCGTACACCCCTGAATCAAAAACTCATGGCGATAGAGGAATTTCTTCTTGGGGTCAGGCTTTTCAAACTCGAAGACTCGATGTACCAGCTTCGGCGCTTCTCGCTGAAGTCTATAAGCCATGCAGCAGAAAAAGCACCTCTGTACTCTAAGACGCTTTTGCTACCTAAGAGCACTTTCTCCCCAAAATTGCCTAACCCGGAGGATAGACTGAGTCTTCTTGAAAAAACCGGCAGAGATTTGTACCTTTGGCAAAAGAACAGAAAACAATTTTCCCAAGACTTTGTCTTACACGATGGTCCTCCATACGCTAATGGCGACTTACATTTGGGTCATTCGCTCAATAAGATCTTAAAGGATATCATAAACAGATTTGAGTTGATTCACAATGACTCCCGCGTAAATTATGTCCCTGGCTGGGACTGTCATGGGCTTCCCATAGAGAAAAAGGCCATCGGGGACGACGAGAACCTTGAAAATGTGGAGATCCGGAGACGTTGCCGAGAACTAGCCCTGAGCATGATCGAAAAACAAAAAGCTCAATTCAAGGATTTTGCAATCATGGCTGACTTGGACGACATTTATGTCACTATGTCTCACGAATATGAAAAGGCTCAACTCCAGATTTTCCTCAAATTAATGAAGAATGGGCTTTTATCCAGACAACTCAAACCGGTATGGTGGGGATGCGAGAACCAAACTGCGTTGGCCGAGGCCGAGTTACGTTATAATCCTAACCACGAATCTGTGAGCATTTACGTCATGTTCCCATTGAATGAGTCTGAATTAGTTTCTAAACTTGGAGGTGACGTGAGTCTTTTAATTTGGACTTCCACCCCATGGACAATCCCCGCGAATAAGGCTATTTGTGTTAACCGGAACATAACTTACACAACGCTTGAAAATGTTGAGAATGGAAGAAAAGTGTTGGTTGCAACAGAGCTTGCAGACTCAATTCTTAAGCTTGATTCTGTCTTCGAGAGGACAGATGATGTGGTGAGTGGTGCTGATCTTGAAGGACTTACCTACAAAAACAGTAGTTTTAAGACCGAAGAATCATTTCCAGTGCTCCATGGAGATCATGTTACAGCTTCTGCAGGTACTGGACTTGTCCACAATGCCCCCGCACATGGAGCGGAGGATTACTTGATTGGTAAAAAGCATGACCTCTTAATTGCTTCTGCTGTTGATGGTAGAGGTCATTATATTCAAAGCAATATTCCCGTCGGATTTCATGAGCTTTCGGATAAGCATATTCAATCCAACAAAACTATAAAAAGAGTCATTGAAATTCTCGCCGACAATAACATGCTTTTCAAGGGTACAAACAAATATAGACATTCATACCCTTATGACTGGAAATCAAACTATCCCGTCATCCAGAGGGCTACACCGCAATGGTTTGTTAATGTCGACAAAATTAAAGAAACGGCATTGAAACTGTTGGAAAATGTCACCTTTGTTCCTGAGAGTGGCAAGAATAGACTTTCTGCTTTCGTTAAGAACAGAAATGAGTGGTGTATTTCCCGTCAAAGGGCATGGGGAGTTCCATTACCTATAGTGTACCATAAACAAACACACGAACCCATAGAAGATATTTATGTTATTGGAAAGATTGT
The DNA here is from genome assembly GCA_030569435.1 of Metschnikowia koreensis. NCBI lineage: Eukaryota > Fungi > Ascomycota > Pichiomycetes > Serinales > Metschnikowiaceae > Metschnikowia > Metschnikowia koreensis. The sequence continues at coordinate 91,507 of JAJMKX010000251.1, read as the reverse complement.
TGAAAAGCTAGGAGAGTTTGGGACGGATGAGTGGTTTGTTCAAGAGGACAATATTTCCAGATGGCTTCCTCAAGATATTGATGGCTCACTCTTTTACAAAGGAAAAGACACCATGGATGTATGGTTTGACTCAGGTACTTCATGGTCGATTTTAGCCAGAGACTTAAATGAATTGGATAACAAAAAACATTTGGCCGATGTCTATATTGAAGGAAGCGACCAGCATCGTGGCTGGTTTCAATCGTCTCTACTTAACAGAATTATTGCATCAGGCGATGGCAAATCATTTCAGGCCATATCTCCTTATAAAAAAGTCATCACTCATGGATTTACTTTGGACAAAGACAATGACAAAATGTCAAAGTCTAAAGGAAATGTGATTGTACCATCAAACGTGATCTCCGGAGCAAACAAACCTTTCATCCCAACCCTTGGAATTGATGGTTTACGTCTCTGGGCTGCTTCGTCTAACTACACTCAGGACGTTAGTGTGAGTTCAGAAGTCTTGAAAAGAGTGTTGGAGAATGTTAAGAAGTTTAGGGTAACCTTCAAATTTATTCTTGGCAATTTGCAGAATTTCGAAGCTCCCTTGGAGTATGAAAGTCTCAGCTTGATTGATAAGTGGGCGCTTTCTCGCTTGCATAAATTGGAAGAGTCCGTCACTGCCGCGTATGAAACACACAATTACTCAACAGTGGTGAGGAAAATGAATGCGCACATGTCCAATGAGTTGAGTGCGATTTATTTTGACATAAGCAAAGATTGCCTTTATACTCACGCAAAAGACTCTACGAGGAGAAGAGGTATTCAGACAGTGTTGCTTCAAACTTTGAAAACATACATTGGTCTTATAGCACCTATCCAGCCTCTTCTTGCTCAAGAGGCATGGGATGCTCTAAATGCTTCGCATAAACCATCAGCAGCAAACTCCCCATTTATGGCACCCTGGAGCTTTTATGCTGTTCCTCAGGTTTGTCAAAACTCCAAAATTGAAGAGGAGATGCTGATCATTTGGTCAATCCGTGAATCATTATTCAGAAGTTTTGAACGTCTTAGGCTTGATGGAAAATTTAAGAATAAATTAGAAGCAAGAATAAATGTGGCACCAGAACCGAAGCTTGCCAAGATTCTCGAGAATCATCGAGAATTCTTAGATGACTACTTTTTGGTTTCAGAGGTAAAGATATCTGAGGATTATGAAACTTTATCTGGCTTTACCCTGGATCACTCTTTTTCGGTCGAAATTCCTCAAGGGAAAATTGTGGGGACGATCGAGAGCTCACCCAAGTGTAAATGCCCAAGGTGCTGGAAATACACAGCTGAGAGTCAAAACGAACTTTGCGGAAAATGTACAGAAGTCGTATCATGTAAATAGAAAAATAGAGAGAGTGTTGAAATACTAATTTTCGCTAATTTTTTTTGTTTCCCCCTCGGTGTCAATTTCTTGTGACTTGCAAAGATGCCAACACGAGAATGGCTGCAAAATTTACTCTGCATAATCCTTGTTGCAAAAATTTGTTGGGGCTGGTGGTATATTTTTTCCTTTCGATGGTAGAATCGTCAACAAAAGTGCAAAAAAACCCGGTAAACCTTGTTTTCGCACTCTGCACACAGGAGCGAAAAAATGAACGCGGGGATTTGTTTTGTTTTAGGACGCAAGATAGGGCTGAAATGGACAAAAAAAATATAGGGCAAGGTTCGTCTTCTGTTGATTTTTCGAATTAAAACGTTTATAAGACCATAAAGTTATATTCTAAATCAAAACAAAAAAGAAAAAAGAATAATTTTTAGCTCGCTATCTGGTTGGTTTTTTCGTGATCGAAGATAGGGATGCTTTAAACAATAGCGGTGAAAATCGGGAGGTTTTTGTCCAGTTATAGCACTGCCGGGGCGGCAATAATTCGCTCATCTCACACGGGGATTATCTTTAATTTCAGGGCCTGGGCCACAGAAATTCAATACGAAAAAAACACAACCCTCTCTCGGAAAAGCCTATGGCTCTCAAGATCGCAGTTAATAAAGTACCAGAAAGATAATATGGATCTCTGCTATAAAAATACCTCTCACATTCTTCTTTTTATGTAAAGGATATCTTTTTTTTTGTTGGTGTGAAAAATTTGGGCGAAGGACCCGGAGACGCGCGGCGCTGGCCCCGTGGAAGAAGGGGAAAAAAAATTGGCAGAAAAAAAACGTACTACAGTTGGTCTCCTACTGGCCTGAGTGCGTTTTAAGTTGACTTTGGCTGTGAAACACTTGATTTCAATTAAAAAAAAATAATTTTCCTCAAAAATCAAGAATAATTTAATTTTTAATTAATGGAGGGCGCATTGAAAAGAAAACTACGAAGTTTTTTAAGTGAACAGAGGGTTCTCCAGACGCAATACCTCAGGCTAAAGGAAGATACCGAGGGCCAAGACCTTGAGGCGAGGGAAGATCTCGCTGCATTGCACGAGTTTGATCAACTAGTGTATTCATACAATGCAATAAAATCATATTATGAGGTTTCGAAAAGTCATTGGGCATTTGCAGACCGTCAACCATTCGATGTATTTGGTGATTTAATTCCTAAAACTGAGGCCAAACTCAACCTTGGCGACTTGTGCGATAAACACAATGGGTTGCAAGTCTTACGCAGGCAGTTAAGGGATAATGCCAAAGAGGGTGGTAAGTTAGCGCATCTGATGATGTCGTCCTCTGCTACTCCGGAAAACTTGCAGAGCCATACCGGAGAAATCTTGAAAGAGTTGAGTGCAATTCCTGTGAACGAACCAATTGGAAATTCTCTTAGGGCTTGGTCTCCATCAGTACCAAAGAAGGCGAACGTGAAACCTAAAGCTACTGTCATAAGTGCCGAAAAAAACGATGTAAATGAAGCCATCAATGGGAAGAGTGCAGTTGCTGCGAAAGGTCGTCAAGAGGTACCAGTCATCGAACCAACTCAAAAACAAATTTCCGGCTCAACACCTTCAGCAAACAATAAAGATACTGCTATTTCCAAACACAAACTGTTATCGGATACCTCAAGGTCAAGTCTCCCCATTGAGCTGACGAAAGCTCCTATTGTTGAGGCAAATATGAAGGTGACCACAATTGAACGTCACAAACTATCGTCAAATGAACCCGCTTTTAACACAAATGAAATGAATAAGCGAGTTATTACTATGCCCCTGCAGAAGTCAAATGGAATAACTGCATCTGCTACCGCTGCAGTGAACCTTACTTCACGAATGAGTGATGAGTCCGAGCAAGAACTTCCTGGCCCACCAGCGCGCAAGAAACAGAAGATTATATCGGAAAAAAATAGCGAGACTTCATTTTCAAATGGAGCCGACCAAAATCTGCATCAAACCATCGAGTCAGCGGTGAATATCTCAGCCCTGCCACTGACGTCTGTTCTACCAGTGAACCCAACTGAAAACACGACTACCAAAAGTATCAGGACATCGAGTCAAAATGCTCCCTCTACCGGTGCTGCTCGTAATATTATGCCTCACCCAAGACAAGACACTGGGTCACGTTTTGATAAGCACACACAAATGCTCCAGTCTCTGTTATCAATTTCCCCTAATGACAAAGGTTCTAAGAGCACGAAAGAGAAATCCCCTCAGCAATCGAAATCTTCAGGCGTGAAACAGGTACCTAGAGGACCGTCTTCCGATAAAGGATCTTTTGCACAATTTCCCACTTGGAGTAAGGACTATGTTCGCTGTATTGTCAAAGCTGCTGCTTCACAACCTCTTTCTCCAGCTATAGCAATTCAGACTGCTTTGCAAGACAAATGTAAGATAAAGATTCTGATTGAGGAGGCAAATATGCTTCGTCTGCACTACGGCCTAATGGAAACCACAATGGGAAATTACGAATACTACATCCAAACATTCCATCTGGTGGCCACCCAATTCAGTGAAAAAAGATCACGATACGTCACTACTCCCTGGTCAGATATTCGTATTCAGTTCGCTCGTGCCACTCGCCTACAGCTCGAAGATTGGGACCTCAAAGGGAGGTACAGTTTGTTCCGTCTTCATTGTCGTGTTTATGGAAAACAGGGTGAGCCTTCTTCTAATTATCGCGATGAAGTTGAAGCTTTTAAAAAGAAATTCACTTACCGCCGAAAGTCATCTTTTTTGAAGGTTCCTCAAGCCCCACCTCCAGCTGCGTCAGCGGTGAAGCAACCTTCCTTCAGTAATATTTCCTCACAACCATCTGAAATCAATAACATTTGGTCTCCAAAAGTTTTCAAAGCTTTGGTGGACGGATACTGTCTTATTCCACCTGACACTCCTAATAAGGCTTTGGCCTTGGTTCAATACATCCGCTTGAAGACACACACTGAAGTTGAATTGATGCGTGTACTTGAGAAGTGCAAGAGCGAAGAGTTTTTAGTTGAGGTGAGAAAAAGCCATCCGCATGAAAATGAGGCTTCTGTGAGCAAGTTCTTAGCTCAAGCATCATCTGTTGATGGCAATTCATTAGCAAAAACAAGTCAGCTTGATCTTGACTTGAAAAAGATGGCATCACAAGAACAGCCAGACTTCTATTATAAAAACAAGTTCAAAAAGGATCAATTAACAGACTTTTGGGATTTTGGGAAGACAAAGTGCATAATGTCGACGGTTGAATATGCTAGCAGCATACCCTCCGACACAAAAGTCCCACATTTCAAGGCCATCAGGGTAAACGCGTTGAAGTACATCAAGTTGAGGCTTCTTAATGAGCATAAAGTCCACATACCTTATGAGACAGTGAAAACTAGAATTGTTCGTATGATGGAGTTGGATATGTTTGATAAGTCTCAGTGTCTTTTGCTTAATGAGATTATCCACAAACAGTAAGATGCTAAAAGAATGAGGCTACACTTGCCGAAATATTTTCTTTTCATAGCTTAATTAAGAACACAATGCATTAAAACTAAAATTTGAATTTGTATTATTAAAATATGCTAAACAGACCTATTATTGAAGTCAACGGTGTATGTATGATTCTTTTGCAATTACTTCTTCCCACTCATCAATTGTGTCAACAACTGTGAGCTTGAAGATGGTGCACCTTGCAAGTTTTGTTGCTGTGAGATAGCGTCTTGAGTCTTTGCGAAAAGTCCCGGAGGTGGAGGAGTTGATGTTTTACTTCTTTCACTCATTCTCAAGGCGTTTAGCTGTGACGCAATCTGTGGAGCTTGGTTTGACTGAGGATTAAGTTGTCTTTGCGCTTGAATTGGTGTTTGAGATCCGTTTGAGTTTTGCTGTTGAAGTTGCATCATTAAAAGCTGCTGTTGCTGCGATGAAGAAGAACCTTCTTGCATCTTGTTAAAGGGCAAGTTTTGTCCATTAGATGGTGTACGTCCTTGAACTGTGGCTTGTGATTGAGTTTGCAACAGCTGCTGCTGTTGAATATGCGCCTGTTGTTGCAAAAAGTGCAGTTGTTGACTCAGGGGTTGGTTCAGGTAGGCTAAATGGTATTTCTTCATTGGCCGCAATAAAAACTTTTCAATAACATGAATAGCCAAAACCTTCTCTTCCGTTAACGAAGTGCTATTTGGCTTGCTAAAATTTTCGTCATAGTGAAAGAAAGGTGCGATTTGAGGAAGGTCAGTCAAGTTTTCGAAGTGAACTCTGAGCTTTTGGTTAGAGTCAGACAACGCATGTAATCTTTCACTGCAGTCATCAACGAACTGAAAAACATAATTATCGTCGAGATCCACATCATCAGGTAAAGCGCCGCCATCCTTATGAGACTTGTTCTTTTGTTTTTTGGTATCCTTCTTTTGCGACTTCTGTTCTTTGAAGATTTCACCCAACGTAGGGAAAGCGGCCGAGTTCGCCAAAACAGCGTTGGTAACAGAAGGAGATGCACTTGCAGACTCTGAGGCCAGAGCTTTCGCCCAGTGGGCTGTGGCTGGAAGAACTGGAGCAGCATGCGAGGCCACAGGAGTGGCATTGGACGCAGCTGTATGAGACGACGTATACATTCTTTCGTCCTCCAGCTGATTTTCATCCTCACTGAACTGGAAGTTATGCAAATTCGTTGAACTATTAGTGCGCAGACCACTCATGCCCATTTTGATACCTTGATGCGTAGACAAGTCCTTTCTTGTATATGAATCGGCCTCTTCACCAGGTTCATGCAAAAACATGCAGTTTGGATTTGGACAAGGATGGCCTCTCAAGTATGACAGACAGTACTTTGTGGTTCCATGAGCTGCCCTCAAAATGCGGCCATCACATAAAGAACCATCAAGCTCGTTAATGCATCTTAATGCATCATCTTTGCGTGTGAAAGTGACATAAACAACAATACTCAGATTCAGGTTCGGATTCACGTGACCAGAAGGAGACTTGCGGTTGACAACAATCTTCAGAATTTTGCCATATTGCCCAAAATACTTATCCGAGCGCAAGACAGAATGTAAGTCTTCGGAAGGGCAAGGTGGGTTTAAGCCAGTGACGTAGACCAAATTTTTCTGAACAACACGGAGTCCCGCCAAGTGCTTTTTGCTGGCGAGTTCCAGCTCCTTTTTCTCCTTCTCTCTCTGCTTTTTCTCACGCTCCCTCCTTTCCTTTTTAAGCTGTTGTGATTTATACTCCTCGGCCGTTAACGTCTTATATTCCACGCTCTCATCGTCATAAAGTCGTCTACAGCCGGGGCATCTACCGTTCAACTCTGGATTCTGGCGAATGTTGTTGTAACAGAACTGACAGATCTGATAGCCACATGGGCAAGGCTTAAAGTTTTTGTCGGAAATATCCATTTCCTCCACACATAATGGGCTGTTTGGTGTTAGTATATCACATAGGGAAAAAACAAGAAGATATAATAATCATGATAATTGTAACCTCAATAACAACTATACATACCAGTCTTCTACCTCCTCATCGCTAATAAACAGGTCTTCTGCAGGGAACATTTTATTTTTTTGATGTCTTGATCATGTACGTGGCGGCGCTGGGGATTTTACGATTAAGTCGACCTTCGATCGTTGGATCGGACACGACTCACGTGACCGAAATCGAAAAAAAAAAAAAACTTCTGAAAAATAAGCTTTTGGGAAACAAGTTTCTGAGAATAAATTGAAGATTTACAAGGCAAAGTCAAAGAATTTATGAAAGTAGCAATATACAAAATTTGTTTAAGATTTTTCCACATCAATATTATCGCCAGCTCTAGTTTCCGTCCCAATGCACACAAGGTGTACTGGTGCATGAGAGTCTACATTACGGCCAAGCTATGCGAGTCCTGGCAAAAGTAGGAACCCCAGCTTCAAAATGGCATTCTTGGTGGAACTTTGGGAGTCTATCTTTACGCCAGGGACATCCCCTGCGCTCATGAAGGCGACACACGCCTCCTTCATTATGCTCCTTATTTCGTTGCTCTTTCTCATTTTTTACTCGGGATCGATCCATTTCATCAACCTTTTCGTTATTGCATCGTGCTTATACGCAGCTGTTATTTGGTTTGTCAATGAGTTGAAAAACATCAAGCTTAAGGATAATGAGGAGTTAGCCAAGGAGAGTGGCGACGAGACTAAAGCGCAAAAAAGTGAGGATGTTACCTCTGGGTCTACAAGCGGAGTCAAGAAAGCAGTTGGTGCATCAACAAAGAGAAAGACATAGGGAAATGTTCTCAGGAGATGAAACAGATACACAATCTCTTTAATTTATTCGTATTTAATTTCTTTAATAATATAAAATCAATAGAAGAGACAAAAAAGACGAACCATACTTTGAAATTTTCTCGAGATTTTTCAAAGACAAATTATTCCTGTAGATGGGACATTGCTTGAAAAATTCGACCGCGTTCTCTCTTGGCGGAAGTCTTGGTCAACATAACGAGAATGAGTTTCCGCCATGCATTGCAAACATACATTGACAATACGGAAAATTCACAAGTCGTAGCACATACACCACAGTATGTCACGATAAGAGATGCATACCCGAAGGCGCTCCGTCATTTTCTCGTTCTTCCGCGAGACCCTCAAGTGACCCACATTCATCCCTTGCAAGCACTACGGGACCCTAAACTCCATGGTGAGATTTCAGAAGTTGTTGAAGAGGCCAAAACAATCATTGTGGATGAGCTAGTCAAAGAAGGATACATCGAGGATGAAGAAATAAAAAAAGCTCAGTTCAAAAATACGTTTATCAAGGCAGGCGTCCACGCCACGCCCTCAATGAGTAACTTGCACGTGCACGTGATCACGCAAGACTTCCATCTGCCTCGCATGAAAAACAAAACACACTATAATTCATTCACCACACCCTTTTTCGTCGAGCTACATAATTTGGGTGGAGAAAAAAAGTCCGACGGATTCTCCAGCAATTCAGACCTTGAAATATCGGATGATGAGTTTCACATAGGGACCGCTGGCTTGCTAGGGATTCGTAAAACTAACACTGAAAAACTGAGACGGGCGAACGCGAGCCTCCAGCACCTGGCCGTGCGAGACGGGCCGCTTGTTTGCTCATACTGTGGAATACTGTATGGTAGCCGATTTCTGGCTCTTAAAGCCCATCTTTCTGCAGAATTCTCAACAAAATTCGGAAAACAGATCGGAATGCAATGAAGCACACACACAAGATATACGAAAGCATCCGCTTTTCAAACACGAGTACAGACCAGAACTTTTATCTTGCTGTAAAGAATAATGGATATTGTGCATAACTCTGGGGTAAACGTTAAGATTTGAAAATCTGTGCAGTCTTTATGCACACTTGCGGAGGCTCTCCACAAGGTCATGTGCGCTTATGCCGCGCCCAAAGACAGTGGGGGCACATATGCGGTGTTTTTCATAAGCATGAATGAGTATTGATGAATTTATAGCATAGAGCAACTATTTTACAAAAAGGGATTCAATTCTAAAACTTTCTGTCTTCATAAACCGATAAATAATGAAAACACGTAGGCTTTTCCCCTCCTCAACGAAAAGGTCAATCCGAAAATTTGTCCGCTTTTTTTACGCGCGCAAACACTCGAATATGCACGGGCTCTTAAAAACCTCAATTTTTTTTTTTTGCAAAAAACCAAAAAAAAAAAATCGCTCGACAAACATGAGGGCGTGCATTTTTCCAAATTTTTCTTTTAATGTTCTTTGTGCTGAACCTAATTTTGACTTTTCCCCATTGATTTCATCGGATAAAGTGTTAAACATAAGTAGACTTATTCTGGGCGTTCTTCGTGCGACGGATTAATTCCTAAGATTGTTTGAAACAGATCTTGGAATTGTGTACTTTTTCCGGAGTTTTTTCCGTGAGTTTCATGCACATTGCCACATTTTTGCGTCACGAGCCTAAATCGATGGGCAATTCCGGGCGACCCCCACCGCGGGGCACTCCACAAAAACTGCATATCCCCCGCAAATAATCCGGCATCGAGTCCTTCGCGCATGAGGCGGCCTGTTTGATGGCATCATCGTAAAATTTATCCCCACCTGAATCTGCATTTCGGAAGAGTATAAAAAGTTGATATTGCCACCTCGTTCCTTCCATCTTTTTTTTATCATTATTATCACACTCATCATTAGAGAAAAAATAAAAAAAATAAAATCATGAGTATATTTGAAGGAAACGAAGGGAAGGTTGCTTCATCAACCGAATCTCTTTCACGCGAGGTCAGATACGACAATCATGACAAAGTCGACCAGGAAGTTCTCAGACACAATTTCAACTTCGACAAAGAGTTTGAAGAATTAGAAATCGAGGCTGCACAAGTGAATGAAAAGCCAACGTTTATTGACCGCATTTTGTCCCTCGAATACAAGCTTCATTTTAAAAACAAGAACCACATGGTGTGGCTTTTGGGAGCTTTCGCTGCTGCTGCTGGTTTGTTATCTGGTTTGGACCAGTCTATTATTTCTGGTGCATCTATCGGTATGAATGTTGATTTGAGCTTATCCGAAAAGGAAGCCTCTTTGGTTTCCTCGCTTATGCCTTTGGGTGCAATGGCTGGCTCTATGATCATGACTCCACTTAATGAATGGTTTGGAAGAAAATCGTCTTTGATTATCTCTTGTATTTGGTACACTATTGGATCGGCTTTGTGCGCGGGCGCCCATAACCACCACATGATGTATGCTGGTAGATTTCTTCTTGGTGTTGGTGTTGGTATCGAAGGTGGATGTGTGGGTATTTATATTTCTGAATCTGTTCCCGCCAACGTCCGTGGAAGTATCGTTTCAATGTATCAATTTAATATCGCTTTGGGAGAAGTCTTGGGTTATGCAGTTGCGGCCATTTTCTATGAAGTGAAAGGTGGTTGGCGATTCATGGTTGGTTCTTCGTTGGTGTTCTCTTCTATTTTGTTTGCTGGTTTGTTCTTTTTACCCGAATCTCCTCGTTGGTTAGTTCACAAGGGCAGAAATGGAATGGCTTACGATGTATGGAAGAGATTGAGAGATATCGAAGACGAAGGTGCCAAATTGGAGTTTTTGGAAATGAGACAAGCCGCATATCAAGAAAGAGAAAGACGTTCGCAAGAGTCTTTGACCGCAAGTTGGGGAGAATTGTTTACTATTGCCAGAAACAGAAGGGCTCTTACTTACTCTGTGATCATGATCACTTTGGGTCAATTGACCGGTGTGAACGCAGTCATGTACTATATGTCGACATTGATGCATGCTATTGGCTTCGACCAGAAAAACTCCGTGTTCATGTCCCTTGTTGGTGGTGGATCTTTACTTATCGGTACAATTCCTGCTATTTTGTGGATGGACCGTTTTGGTAGAAGAGTTTGGGGCTACAACCTTGTTGGTTTCTTCGTGGGATTGGTGCTTGTTGGTGTCGGATACAGTATTAATAGAGAAAAACATCTTGCAGCTTCCGAAGGTGTCTACTTGACTGGTATCATCGTATACTTCTTGTTCTTTGGATCTTACTCTACTTTGACGTGGGTCATTCCATCCGAATCCTTCGACTTGAAGACCAGATCTTTGGGTATGACTATTTGTTCGACTTTCCTTTACTTGTGGTCTTTCACTGTCACCTACAACTTTACCAAAATGTCTGTTGCATTTACCTACACTGGTTTGACCCTCGGATTTTACGGAGGAATTGCATTCCTTGGTTTAATCTACCAAGTTTGTTTCATGCCTGAAACCAAGGACAAGACTTTGGAGGAGATCGATGATATTTTCAACCGTTCCGCATTTTCTATTGCGCGCGAAAACATTTCCAACTTGAAGAAAGGCATCTGGTAGATGCATCAAATAGCAAAGGTCAATCAAATAATAATTTTTAATAATTTTTAATTCCTATAAATATGTCGATATTCTCGTATTCGTTCAATGAACTGTAGTCATCATCGAAGTATGAAGCCAAAGTGGATTTCGCAATTATTCCAAACCAAAAGAGCCGTGTTAGAATATCCGGCACACAGCAGTTTTATGTCTCCAGGATGAGGCATCGCATAATCGACCTGATTTCTTCACAATCATAAAAATATGTCAGAGCTGGTTCAGAGAATTCTTGGAGGGATTTATATCCTGCCTATTGAACCTATAAATGAGTATATTGATCTCAAAAAAGAATTTGGCATCACATCAGTTATATCTGTGGTTCACGGAGCTGTACCCGAATACATATCCCACGATTACCAGCACCTTCAAATAGATGTCACAGATGAAGAAACAACCAATATTCTCGAGCATCTCCCAAGAGCAATAGAGTTTATAGACATCGCGCTTTTCTCAGGATCAGAAGCAGATTCAAAAAAACATCTGGGGTCGATTCTCATACACTGTGCGCAAGGCCAGTCAAGATCAGTGACGGTTGTTTTGGCATACTTGATGTATAAATATAACTTAAGCTTGGATCAGGCAATGCACGCAGTGAAGAGAAAAGTTCCAGCAGCCCAGCCAAATGAGGGGTTCATTGAACAGCTAAATACATTCAAGCAAATGGGATGTTCTGTTGATACAAGCAGCAAAGCTTATCGCAACTTTCTTGTGAGCAACAGCTTAAAGCTCGACCCATCTGGGAGTCTCCTACGTCAACAGGGGCTCTGGCAAAACACCGGAAAGGGGGAGTCTGGTGCTGACACCACACCCCAAAGTGACGGTGGGGTCAATCTCAGATGTAAGAGATGCCGCACAGTTTTGGCAACGGAGAAAGATATTGAGTTGCACGAAGCACCAGACTCAGACTCGCGCCAGTCTCAATTTATCAAAACTGCACCAAACTCAAGAAGAATCATATCCGCGGTAGATGCCTCAAAAACTTGCTCGCACTTTTTCGTGGATGAACCGATGGCGTGGATGGGCCCCGAATTACAAAAGCAGGACATGGAGGGAAAATTCTGCTGTCCCAAGTGTGAAGCTAAAGTTGGAGGCTATAGCTGGAAAGGCTCGCGGTGTTCATGTGGTAAATGGATGATTCCAGCTTTGCATTTGCAGACGGCTAAGGTCGACTCTATGAAAAGGAACTGAGATTCGGGAGTGAACACAATATTAGATACAAACATGTAGAATCAATACAACTTACTCAAGAGTCATATCAACATCTGAATCATCGCATACCCTTAGGTTAGTCGTAGGGGTGGCCAAAGTAGCTGTGGTAGGAATTGATGCCATATTGGTGCCTGAAAGGATCAGGCCGGTTGAAAATGAGACGTGTGAATCAGAAAGGCTTCCTTGGCCCACAGCAGACTCATGGAAAAGACTGTGGTCATCTTGATACTCAACGTCTTCCGCCATGAACGCATCTGGAGTTCCGGAATCTGATCTCGAAAGAGTTTCGCCCACCGAAAGATCACTGGTATCGGCATCTGGAATGCGTGCATCCAAATCAGCCTCAGGAAATACACTATCGGGGAGTTCAGGCAAAGTTGGAGCGGGTGAATGGGTCCTATCATTTGGAAGCAGGATCAGAAGATCGCCAGGCTGACTGGTACCAGCAGCGGTCGGGTTTTCTGCCTGGACACATGGCGCGTCTTCATTCTCTTCTTGCAATTGCGCCTCCTCATACAAATCTCGCATAGTCTTATTAATTCCGATAGGCGCAAGAGTATTGTAGCCCGTGGCCCTGATGCGGTGCAAATTATCGAGCCTTTTCAGTATTTTTGGAGACAACACAGGCATGTCTTTGGTGCCTGAGAATGCCATCATCTGCATAGCCCGGTTGTACTCCGTGAGAACAAGATTCAGGCCGCAATGTTCTGCCGAGTATGCAGAAAGAGGCGGTGCGTACTGAATGGCTTCAGGAGGTACTTCAGGAGATATTTGGGATAATGTATGAAGGCTCGAGCTTTGTACTGTTTGGTGCATGCTTGAGGGGTTCGATTCATGGACGCGTTTGGTCCACCCGTTTTGCTTACGCCAGGGCGAGCCGGTTTGCATGGATATGGAGGCAGAGGAGTACATCTGGACGCCGTGAAGTATGCGTTATAGGTGTTCTGTGTGAAAAAAAGTTGGAAAATGAATGAATCGAATATCGGGAACGTAAATACTAAACAGTCGCACAGAACTCAAAGCTCTGAACGTGATATGCGGGGTGGCCCACCTCGTTATAATATTTCAGAATGATTAAGGAGACAAAAAGAAAAAAAAAAAAAAAACTACACTTAATGGAAAACTTGATCATTATATTTCTATAAAACCCTTCTTCACGCGTGCTAATACCAACAATATTTGTAACTATCTTCAAGCGCTAATTCAGTGATATTCCTACTATCCGGCCAGAAATCACTTCGCACCATAAGAAGAGAGCGGCTGTTACAATTTGAAGAGGTTGGAGAATTTTCCTTGTTTTGTGAAAGTTAGCCATTTCACAAGCACATTTGATTTTCCGCTTAGTTCTCATTGTCAGATTCGTCTGTCAACACAAACTCCTCTAGAATTTCTTCCTTTGATGCACGAACGGGCCAGATGAAACTTTCACCAGCACCTGCCATGGTCACTGTACATCCATAACATACCGTCAAGTCCTTTCCACTCACCGTTTCAGGAACAAACCTCAGATACTCCTGCGCATATTCCTTCTCTTCATCTGTGACCAAAGGGGCTGCAGTATTCACGGTAATATTTCTAAGCCAAGTGCGTGGGTCGTGATGAATGGACGATCCGCAAATACGGCATATCCCAGTCGCTTCATCCTTGGGCCCACCCAATTTTTCGGCAGTTTTTACTACCGTAGATGCAGTTGACGCATACCCAGTTGCATCCAAGCCATCAAAGTATTGAGTAGTGAGGTCATGAACCGTCATGTTTTTAGCAAGCTTTTTTCCTTGTGCAGCAGGAATAACGGCATATTCAGAAAGGCCTTCGCTGATCTTTAACACCGCCTTCACCTCAGCAAACAAAATATCCCTTAGCGGGAAAATGACGTGAATCTCACTTCCTTCGTATGTATGTGTACGGTCAGCCACCGCTTCATGAACCCTCAGGCCTCTACCTTTTACCGTCAAAGCGATCACTTCATTTGCCAATCGTGTCATACTGTGACCATATAAAAGCGTCTGGCATTGCTCCTGAACAGCGACGGCATTAAATATTTCCTCGTATATGAGACCTAGTAAATCAGCCTTCAGTGAGCGGCTTGTGACCTTATCTAGAAGATCTGAAATCGACTCTTCATTGTTAACTCTTGGATCAGCAATGACATCGAACTCAGGACTGACAGCAAGTTTCATACGAGAGTTCACAGGATACAGGTCTAAATCCACCTCCACATACTTTATAGCAACAGGAGCATACTTACTAGCAAGCAGTTGAAAGTGCTGGAGTCTCGACTCTTCGTTTTCCTTCAAGTGTACGACCACCAACTCAAATCCCTGTTTGCCCTTGTGTGTAATATTCTGCTCCTGAAGAAGTGAGGCAATCATATCAAACAAAACGAGAGAAGAGACACCAAAAGACAATGGAAGCAAAGCCCGTTGAATACCAAAGCGCTCTGCCACGGCTCCGTACTTTACTTTGTAGCGGTCGTCAAACATCTGCTTTCTTTGCTTACCTCTCATGAAAAAAATGAAGCATTTGGCACAAAACTTTTCCTTCCTCGATATTAAAAGAGCGGGCTGTTCTTTACATCTTTGACAAACAATCGAACTGGAATCCGGTAGATACTCAACAGGGGTAGATAACATGGTAGTTTTGTGAAGATGAAGTAAATTCTGAAAATGGCCTGTATGATAGCATCTCTGATGAGTCTACCGCGATGAGGCGAGATACCCCACTGCGAAATTTTGCAACCGTGATGAAACGTTCGAATTTAATCGTCAATAGAGTGAGTCAAAATTTCTATTGCTCTAGAATTCAAAAGGGAAAAAAAAGTAAACAAGATCAAAGCCTTAAGAGTTTTCAAAAATGAACATATTCACGGAAAAGAAAACGAAAAAAAAAATCGAGAGGTACTGGGGCATCAAAGCACCAGCCAAATAATTTATTTATGTGGAGGCGCAGCCGCGGTCAAATACTTGTACGTTTTCACAGAGCTTGATGAAATCTTATATTACATCGCAAGACACTTAAAGTCTTCGATGTTGGGATGAGACAAAAAAAAATATCGCAAGTTAAAGATTTGGCTAGTGGAAATGAGACATTGCTTACTCACCTTTTCATTTATTTCGAGAAATCTGCAGCGCTGATTGATGGACATAGACACGACCCTTGGTAATCTCTTTCGAGAAAGAAGCAGGAATTACACTAAATTTCTTTTTAGATGAAAAAATTAGCACAGCCCAATAAGTCACTGTTAGTTAAGGAATACGTCATACAGCGAAGGAATGATATTCAGATTTACCAGCAAAGATTGCTGAGCAATATTGTTGAAAAAAAAAAAAAAAAAAAAAAAAAAAAAAAAAAAAAAAAAAAAAAAAAAAAAAAAAAAAAAAAAAAAAAAAAAAAAAAAAAAAACAACTTCTAGCAACGCACACGAATTCGCGAAGTCATTCGAAAATCGGAGCTCCGCCTCGGACACCAAACACGGCCGAGATTCTCGTAATTCCAATCATACGTCTATGACCACGTCATACTGAAAATGCAAAAAAAAAAAAAAAAAATAGGCTTCTGTTTTTGGTAATTCTAATCTCAATAAATTTTTCGAACTATAAACTTGATTACAGGAAATGATCTCCGAATGTGTCACTGAAAGCTCACATTTTATAAGTAAATTTGTGAAAAGCGTGGGAGTGAGCGATTGAACACTCTCCACAAAGCGTTGTTATTTTGCAAATACGCAGCGAGTTACGAGGTAAGAAAAAAAAGAGACAGAGTTTTGTTGCAGCACAGCTTGGTGAATACCGACTTCATCAGAATAAATCTCAATTTCTGCGGCAATTTTTCGGAATCCAAAAATAGTCAGTTGTTGTTTCTTGTTAGTTAGCCCCTTTTGCACGTGTTCAAAACAAAACTCCGCCCGGGAAGTCCAGAGGGTCACGTCAAAAGCGCACTAAACGTGACATCGTCTCGGCTCCTGTGAAATTGACGTTCGCACATTCACAAATCACTTATTATATACAGTATGATCTGTTTTTGGACTGGTCATTTTCTCGAATGCCAGCTACGAATCTGACTAGTAAAATTGTGTAAAGCCAATAACTGCATATCAACTCAAATAAAAATTTTTTTACTTCCTTTATCTTAGTGGAAGAAGTGTAGAAGGAATTATATTAAGGGAATGAAATATATCTTTCATCAACTCTACTACTACAATTATCCGAGCTAGATCCTTGTAAATTCATCAAATATAATAGAACTTTATATTCGAAGCTATACTCTAATAACAGGCGCCCACCCCGAATTTACTGCCCTTTTTCGTAACTTAATTTCCTTCTTCCCGATAAGGGGCGCCGAAAACAGTCGCGGCTCCTCGACACCTCAAATATCCGGCATGCAAGGCAAAAATAACCGCGTTTCCGAAGCATTAATAATTGAAACAGTGGCTCGGTCCTGCAAAAGAACCTTCAACTCCCCCACCCGTGCAGGCCTCGTATGTTGGGTCCCCACCCCCCTAAATCAAGGTAGTAATTCGTCGACATCTGCAATATAAATATGGATGCTCGCCCCGTGGAATTTTTCTGATTTCCTTTTTTCTCATTAGTTAGTCTACCGACAAACCGAGAAACAAAAACAAGAATATCAATTGAAATGTCTGCAAACGAATTTTACTCTTCCGGTCAACAGGGCGAGAGATCCGACAACTACCAGTCTCAAGGAAACCAAAACCAACAAGGCGGTGGAGGTGAGAGAGGCCTTTTGGTGGACATTGCCGGCGGTGCTGCGGGTGCTTATGGTGGTGGAAAGCTTGCTGGCAACCACTCTACCCTTGGAAAGATTGCTGGCGGTGTTCTTGGTGCCTTTGCAGCCCACGAAATCGAGGAGAAAATCGAGGAAAGACGTGAAAATGGCGAAGGCTTCTTTGGCGGAAACCGTAAAGAAGAGGGCAACTATGAGGGTAGATACGAAGGCAACCACGGTGGCTATGGTGGAAATGAATATGGCAGAAACGAGTACGGAAGAAACGAGTACGGAAGAAATGAGAATGGTAGAGAAATCAGAAACGAGTACGACGAGAGAGAGGGCGAAAGATATGGTGGCCAAGGTGGCTATGGTCAAGGTGGCCCAGGAGGCTACAACCAAGGTCCCGGCGGCTACAACCAAGGCCCTGGCGGCTACGAGCAAGGTAACCAAGGCGGCAGATGGTAAGGTTAGAGTAAAGACTTTGCTACAATGATATAGATATCGAGAAAGAATTAGTTTATTTTTCAAATGTAGACCACCTGTAAGTCTGAGTGTTTCTGAGTTTCACACGTCGATCATCATATGCAGAATACAGATCGACGAGGTGGGAAAAATCTACTTTGGAGCCGAAGAACAATGGAGACTTTTACTCCCTACGGAAAATTAAATAGATATATAGATAAACCGAGGATTAGGGACACTGGGAGACTTCCGTATCTCGTTAAAAGCTGCTTTACCTGTGTAAGCGTATTTCACATTTTACTGGCTGCAGTTGTACAAAGTTCTACACCACCAACGCGCGCGAGTGTCGAAAACTGATCACGTGCCGTCCCCACTTTAATTGACATGGATGATCCTCGTCACTAGCCATGCTCCACACTACCTTTGCTAAAACTTGGACATGTCTGAAAAAAGTAATGAACCCCTAGTATCAACTGATAAAGTTGTTACAGAAAAAGACAAAATTGACTTCACTCGTGGCGGTCCAGAAGAATTTAAATTTTATCCCGATAACCCGAAGAATCACCGTCACAAGTATAGATGGGCCAGCAAGGATCCTTCAAAGTATTACGATCCATGTGAAGAAAGCCGCCAAGCCTCAATCAATTGTGTCTTGAGAAATCAAGAAGACAAGTCTGTTTGCCAGGAGTTTTTCGATGCGTATAGGGAATGCTCGAGGGATTTCTTCGCGAAAAAGAAGCAGGATCGACAAAATGGAAAAAAAGGATGGGGGCTTTGGTGAGTTCAGACAAAGTCATCATACTTGTCATAGGCTTCCCCAAAACTAGAAACTGGGCTACTTTTTTTGGGGACTCCATGCATTAATCTTGTTTTCCTCAGCCCGGCATGACTAACAGCTCTGTCTCGACCACCACTTTGTGAGCCATTGGAGAGGTTAAGAGACAGTGAAACTGATTCATCAGTCGTAATTATGTGTGATGGTCTTCGGAAAGAAAAATATCTTCTGCGAGAAATTGGAATTTTGAACTCTGCTTCAGATTTCGTCTTAAGTAATTCAAGCCGACCAGTCCTTCTCTCAATGGAACATATTAATGTCGATGTCATTACCTTAGTAGAAATTTTCTCATCTTTCAAGGATTGGTGCCATTTGCTTAGAAATTGTTCCGCATAATCTACCGGTAATAATTTTGAGAGTGTTCGAAATACTAAGTCCAAAGTAGCGCTCAAGTTCACATTCACTGTAAATAGAACATAGTTTAGTTGCAAATTTAGCAAACACGAATCTGCACAACAAGCAAACTCTCCCAACTTTCCGCAAACCTCACTTTTCCATTTGCGCATGAATGGCGACTCTCCAAACCTCAGATGCTTACCATCCCTGACTTCTCCTGATGAGTCTTTTTCAAATGAAAGAAGACTTTCCTCAATGATTGGTATTTTTGCCAGGCGGATCAGTTCAAAATTTTTTGTCAATAACGAGCTTTGATCAATGATATTTTTGCAAAATTCATAGATTTCCTTTTGATGCCTCTTGGGAATGTCAGAAAAGTTCCTCAAGGATCTTATACCAAATCTTAATTGCTTCAAGAAGAAAGTTTCTGAGAGATGAGAAAAGGGTCTAACCTTGAGCCATTCGCCCATCTGAAACAAAATGCGATCGTTTCGAGCATGTGCATTCAAATTTTTTTTTTCCTCGAGAAATCGCAAGTCTTTTTTGTGGAAGTCAATTATGTTTCCTGTGAATGGAATTCCTATTTGTGATGCAGTGTTATTGCAATCGGGCTGAACGAATGCCTCTAAATCTGCGAATGTTTTGCATACCACATCTTGAAGTGCGTTGCCATCCTCCATGTCGGTACTACCTACTAACATCAGCATAAAATTCTTAAGAAGACGAAGGTTTTCCCTTGAATTAATTCCGGCAGGTTTGAAAACGCCGTTTATAAGGGAAGTTTCATGTGAAACCTCACCAAATATCATTTCCATATCTCTTGAAGAACTAAGCTGCAAATTGGGTATATTCATAATAAAAGTCGAACCACTTTTCAAGAAGGATGATGGCAAGCCTTTCAAAATGTCATTTTTGTTTGAATCTGAAAGATGATTCTCCGAAATAGATTCACCAAGGATACGCTTTAAGTATGTTTGATAATTCTCTTGCACACCGGAACGATTTCCTATCTTTTTTCTTTTCTTACTTGGGCTTGATTCAAAAGAACATTTTCGTTTCAGATGATTCCTTGCTAGAGTTTGTTGAGCGGTTTGCTCTAATTGTCGAGCTTTAAAGCGGCGCCTTGATAAATCGCGGTTGAGAAGAAGTGAGCCCATGTCAAGTTCCAAAAAGAGATCTTCATGTCGCGGGCAGCAATATTGTGAAGACAGAAATAACTCGTCATTCCATACATGAAAGTCGTTGAATAACGGACAAGCACCAAATGAAGCATCTGCTGCTTTAATGGCCCGCAAAAGGCACCTCATATTTTTTCTGAGCAGATCTATTTCTTGCTTGTCTACTCCTGTCTGCGAGGAAAATGAGGTGCCTCGAATTGCATTCTGGCGCCTGAGAGGAATTCCCCCTGAGAACGGAAGCGGATCTTCATAGAAAGCATGAAACTGCCGCACGTCAGTGTTATCCTCAATTGTGAGGTTTTGTCGTGCAGAAGAGAGAAGCAAGCGCCGGGAAATAGAGGGTATACTGGTCAGGGCAGGAAGTTCGGGGCTAGAGCCCAGTGCATCGAAACTTTCATCGGATTGAGTTGCATTGCCATGCTGAACAACACTCTCATCAGTGGTATCAAACTCATCCGACTCGGAATTCGTGGCGTAGTTTCTGACCTCCAACTCGATGGGAGTAATTGAATCATCACTATCTGAGAGATGCAAATCATTTGATGATTCTATGGCTCTGGCAATAGCACTTTCTGCATTTTCAATCTGGAGTTCACCGTAGCGTCGCCTAAAAGCCGAGAGGGCACTAATATGGGTGAACCTCCTTTCGGATGACAGACTTTCACTAGGACTTATACTCAGATTATCAGAATCACTATCATGCGAAGATACCAGCACAATGAACAGGGCAGGAAGATGTTCCTCTGTGGCTGCGTGCGTATCCCTATTCAGTAGACTATCAACGAGCCATGGGGGGTATGCCCGGCGCATGCGTGATGTTGATCGACCATTTGGATTTGTAACAGGAGGAGGGCTATCCGACAGATCCAGATGTATTGGAGGTGGCATTCAGTTGGATTGATTTATGGTTTTAAACTATCTGTTCTATTGGCGGCGGCAGATAGGCTCGCTGCAAGAAACTTCGAGGCAGTGAACCCACAGTGAGAAAAGGGTAAAAAGAAAATGAGTATACCTCTAGGCAAAGCTACCAAGAAGAATTTTGCCTTGAAGTTAGAATATAGTATCTTGAAGCTCGACAACACTTGATGATTGATGAGGTTATTAGCTTTTGAGTAATAAACAAGTATAGTTATCGAAAAACTAAAACTGAAATGGATGCTTTTTGCAGGGAGAGAAATTGCAAAGATTGAAGGCTTTCTTATTTCGTCCTATCTCCGTTTTCTTTTTCTTCTTTTTCAATGAAAAGTATCTTGTATTACAATGGCGTATTATACTTGAGACGTTTCCAATAGCGGCAAAAAAGGGAAGATTAACAGGCGCGCACCCCCACGCTGCCACCGCGAACCTGCGAGGCCCGAATTCCCAGGCGCATAATCGGACACAAATGTGTTTGTGCGGCTCATCCGATTAGTCTCGCTCGCGCGCGGCTAGGCCTCTAGCCTGTGGCAAGAGTTTGGCAGAACAGATTCTCAAACTTCGTATGGCGGGGCATTATACTACTCTTTTTTTTTTTTTTTTTTCTACCTGACATAATTCTCCTTACTGGAGGTTTTTGAAACTTGTGTTTACATGAGTAATTTTCGCCTAGAGCTCAAGAAAAAAAATTCTCGATGGCAACGTTTTGAACTAAGTAGTGGCTAATGGTAACTAACAATGGAAAGCATATAATATCCCCCCGTGCTTTTCATTTTCACGGCCGACTTCAATTCACACTCTTGAAGATTAACGGCCTGATTACAATCTTTTGAGAGACAACAGTTTAAAGTGCATCAAATTCTATTCAGCATTATCATGGGCCATTGAAATACTTTCAAACTACTTCTTGGGGTCTCGCGAGACAGCAATTTGATGTGAATTACCGGTAACCGAATAGACTTTCGAGACCCAGGTAGGGGTTTAGATTGGAATTATTTATCAGTCTACAGATCTATCAAATTATATTCAAGAGAATTCTTTAGAGTTGGACTTTCAAGCACTGGACATATCGCTCTTTCGATTGTGCTGCTGGGCAACACGACTATTTGAGAAAATTAAATTATGGTGCCGAGGAGTAAAAATCTCTCACCTCTCCTACATATCGAATAATGGGGACCCCACTTTTCAACAACTTTGAAATAAATACCAGCTAATAAATTGCGTGCAAGTATAACTGAAGCAAGCCAATTTAACACGCTCCCTTCATGACTAAAGTAAGTGTTGCACATTTAAATGTAATCCCAAAGCAATGAAACTGTTGGGATAGATGAAACATCGTCCTTCAAGTATTTTCAGTGTTTGGTCGATCGTTCGAAGAGCCATTTTGAAGGTCATGAGAAACGTAAAAGGAAGTCAACTAAGCGCGCACGCGTATTCACAGCCAAGAATGCAAATAAATAAATAAATAAATAAATAAATAAATAAATAAATAAATAAATAAATAAATAAATAAATAAATAAATAAATAAATAAATAAATAAATAAATAGAACAAAAAAAAGGATACACCACCTCTGCGAGAAAAAATACAAAAGAAGAGAAAAGATCGGGGCCAAATAATTAAAAAAAAGACTTTTACATCTCGAAGACATTCCAAAGTAACGAAAAAAAAAAAAAACAACTTTTGATTCATACTTGAAGCGGGTAAATCTCGATTCGGTAAACAGATGCGCCGACTTCAATCGCGCTTAGACAGGAAAGGTTTCTCGATTCTGACTGTTCGCATCCCAAAATGGACATCACGTGATGTGGCATCGGTCAATGAGTCTAGACCCTTCACGCCACCGTCAACAGTGCAGTTCGAGAAAATACGAGTGAAAACCTGAAAAAAAGGTGCTTTATTGAAAGTAGTCCAACAAAGACACGATTTTCATTCCAAAATTTATGTTCTAAAAGGCAGATTTGCCTACATATCTTTTGAGAAAGAGCGGACTTATGAGTTTTCGGGACACGGGACCTTGCCGCGACGATAAGCAAGCATCTATGTTGAAAGAAGCCGTGCATCGGGCTTTGGAATCCACAAAAAAAAAAGAAGAAAACTAAGTAATCAGAAGGAAAAGACTTCACGCGAATATTACTTGAAGGGGTTTACATGTAGCTTAAATACACTATAGGGCTCACGTAGCTAGGCGAGGTCAGCTGTTTAATTTTTCAACAAATGTTATATGGTGCCTTTTCCCGTGGTCTTTCTCAGAAATGGGTGCGACATGTGCAGGCCACGGCTTACGCTTTTCATTATCGAAGATTGTTTTTCTTTAATCTTTTTCTTCTTGTCTCTGAAACAAACACTCACAAAAATTCTTTTGCAAGCCGAAAATTCACCTGTGTTAAAATACAAACGAAAAAGTCGCTCATTATCGACGCATAACTTGACCCTGTCTCTCCCTAAATTTTACCCCTCTGGTCTACCAAAGTTGTTGAACGCGTTGCGATTTTTCTAGTGTATCTAAGGAAAAAAATATCGCCAGCACCCACAAAAATCAAAGTATTTGTTGTCCAAGAGGCTATAAGAAGGAAGCATATACTCAATACAGCCCACTTTCAGACTCTTCCCCGCTTTGTGCGTTTAATTTACTTGACTGTCATCTTTTCCTTCATAACCCCAGGTGACCTACCATTTTCCCCGAGAACAAGGAAGCAAAGATGAACCAGTCCTTAGAAACGATTTTTGTTTGCATCAAACAATTTAACGCACGATTAGGTGACGAGCTATCTCTTCAAATCGGTGATAGAATCGAGATATTAGCAGACGATTCAGAATATAATGATGGCTGGTACATGGGTCGTAATACTGAGTCAAATGCCGTCGGTCTTTTCCCCAAATCCTTCACAAAAGCTGAGGCCCCTTTGGACCCGAAAAAGCCATCTCTTTTGCGTTCTCGTTCTCGCCGTGTACTCACAGGAGGGAGCACGAACTCTGGCTCAAGTGCATCAAAAGTCCCTTCAACACCAGCACCTGCCAAGCCTTTAAATGCCAAGCAAACCACAATCAATGATATTGATAAGGCTTTGCAGGAGCTTCAGACGTCGTCTTTAGATCCTTCACTGAACCAGAACAGAAAGGGATCTATGGGCCATCTGCGTAATGTCAGCACTCTGTCAATGACTCCGGATCTAAACCCCCTTGAGGCGAACACGTGGACTCCAAAGCAGGTTTCATCTTATTTCGCCATTGTACTTGGGTTTGATATGAATGTTGCTGGGATGTTCGCGCGCCATAAAATTACGGGAGAAATCCTCTTTCAACTCGACTTGCCTCACTTAAAGGAGTTGGATATTGATTCTTTTGGTACGCGCTTTGAAATTTTCAAGGAAATTGAGAAATTGAAGCAGATTTCATCGGGAGCAATTGCCCATCCGCTGAAATCCAAAGAGTCCCACTTATACCCGCTGTCATCGGCTCCGTTTAACAATTCTGACGAATCTCCAGTGAACTACGACTCAGATAATAATACTAAGGTATTTTTCAAAAATGATACAAAGGCATCGAAACGGTTCTCGACGCATTTACTTCCATCAGCCGATTTTAGATCAGCGTCCGACTCTGCTACGGTAAAAGCCGCCAGTCTTTCGAGAAGCTCTTCCAAATTTCATCAGCGAACCAGATCACAGTCCTTGGATAATCTCAATCTACTTGATAGTCCCAACAATACAACGTTTTTATCCCCAAGAAAAGCACCAGAGCCACCTCTGCAGAGTCCGATGAATACTAGTTATAAATTTGGGGGGTCGCCAATGCCCCAACCTAGTATAAATTCGAGCCCTAATCCTTATTCTTTGAGGGATAAAACACATTCAAATAATCTTCTGCGCCCAGCGTCATCTGTCTATGAAACCCCGATAAATGGACACCACAGAAGAACATCATCTGGTGTCACTCCACATAGAAGACATTCTTCTGTCTTCCTGTTCTTATCGGGCAATGTCGATGAACCTATCATTGATTCCGAGAAGTTTCAAAGTCAAAAGCGTGCTTCCAGATTCTTTCAAGACGGTGATTTAACGATTATTGGAGATGAGTTGGATATTGAAGATGGCAGTATTTCTCCAATGAAATCTAAGTCTAATCTCACATCGAAGGCACCAGATTCAAAGATTGAAAATCCTCAGGGCATGTTGAAAAGTTTACGATCTGTGTCGACGCAAAATTTCAGAAATTTGACCGTGCTGAAAAAACTGAAAACTTCCGCTTTTACTGAAGGTATCAGAGAAATCAACCCTGATGAGGCGATTAAGTCTTCGAACTTCAGTGGGTGGATGGCAAAAAAATCCGGGAATTCTTTGGGATGGAGATCTCGTTACTTCACTCTTCACGGGACTAGATTATCCTATTATACTTCTTTGCGTGACCGGAGAGAAAAGGGCTTGATCGATATAACCGCTCACAAAGTATTGCCTATTAGTACTGAAGGTGATAGCAATACGTCAAATGACAAATATATTGCCCTTTATGCTGCTCTGACTGGATTTGGAAGATATTGTTTCAAGCTCGTTCCGCCTGCTCCCGGTTTCAAAAAAGGTTTAACCTTCACCCAGCCAAAGACACACTATTTCGCTGTAGAAACGCAAGATGAAATGAGGGGATGGTTAAAAGCACTCATGACTGCTACTATTGATATAGATGACTCTGTGCCTGTCGTCAGCAGTTGCAATACGCCGACGGTAACATTGGCAAAGGCCCAAGAGTTGTTAACCAAAGCTCGCGAAGAAACGAAGCTCAAAGATGAGGAATTGAGAGCTAGAGGATTTGTCAGGATAGGGGAAACTGATGATGATACTACCGCCTCTCTATCCCACAATTATAGTGCTTCATCTGAAGAACCATCTCCAGTTATCGGTTCGATGGATGAAACCACATTGTCTTCGAGTAATACAGCTTTGGCTGGGAAAAACAAGCAACCAAAATTAACTCTCGACACTCAGAGCAAAAGTATACGTACTCCATCAACCCCACAAGTATCTCTGGCATCAGGGGGATTTGCATCGCCTTATCTTTTGGCATCCGGATTATTATCCCCCAAACCCAACGGGTCGTCGAGTCCAAAGTTTCTGCAATTCCAGGCGGACGTGACTACTCCTCAAGCTTCTATGAATGATAGAGGTGATTATTTTGGCAGAGCAGATGCTATTGGTTCATCGAAAGGACCTATTGTGAGGGACGATTCCAGAGACAGAGAGTCGGTGTCTACCCCTGGATCAACATCATCTAAGGTCGCGGATGGCAAGAAAAGATCCATTAGTGATAAGTTAATGGCTTACACAAGTGAAGGGTCATTCTCCATCAAGTCGAAAAAGAAATAATTACTCTCGGTGAAAGGCGGACCATTCTCGCGGATGCAATTCATTTGTCAAAATTTGCGTGGTCGCATTTAATTTATAGCTCAGCAGCTAATCACAAACTCTAAAAATGTATTTCGTGGTCTATTTAATGTGTAGTATTAGTCAAAAAATTTTTATGGCTTGCTCAATTTTCTCTTTAATTTTTCTTTATTCGATAATTTTATTTAAATTTTCTGTGCGTATTGGCTAAAATCGTGACACGGGCTCTTTGTTATTGTGTAGTTCCTTCACTGGGCGAATCATTAGATAAACCATCAACTGCGCACCATAATTCACAGAAATTCAAATCAACACTCTATTTATTACAAGTTAACAGGCCGACATAAAGAATCCTCTTGGGGTCAATTATTTCATCTTACGTGGCTCTCAGCTCTTTTACATCTACCAACCACCCCTTTGCTAAAGTGTCTTGATCAATTATTTTGCATTGTCGTTGTCTAGACCTATCACCACGATTTCCCTCAACCCCACCTTCACAAACCTAACAATTTATTCATCGCCATGAATGCCGATCCATCATATATTGTGCAGCATCTCCGATCAATAGTGATTCATTCTCTTGATACTTTCAATTTGAAAAATGCAGAGTTTGCTGCAGAACGGCTCGTTGCAATCGCACCCGAAGACCCTAACTCGGTGTATTTATATGCCCTTGCACTTTATCGCCAGGGAAAGTATAAAACGGCGTTCAATCGGAGTAGTGAAGTGTTTGAAAATGGTATTAATCATTTGGGATGTGCTTTTATATTTGCTCGGCTGTGTCTACACCTTCTGAAATACAAGGAAGGTGTTTATAGGCTTATCAACCTCTCTCACTTATACAACGACAGTGCTCACAAATTGGACGAAAATGACTCAGCCTTGGAGGAACATAATTTTAGCAAGCTACCTTCATATCGAACAGACTTCTCCAACGCAGGTGATCCTCTGCTGCCGCCTGAATTCCACCTGCCTTTGAGTAGACACGATTATGAGTTCTCACGCTCTATATACCCAGAGTCTTCTTCCATTTACCACTTGTTGGGTGACCTCTACAAAGCTCAGGGTGACACCAAAAATAGCATTTTGAACTATCAACAGGCTCTTCGCTACAATGCCTTTGATTTCGAGGCATTTCAGGAGTTGGCAAAGTCCGGCGCAGAATTGTCCGTGAAGACTTTGTACAAGTTTCCTTCTCATATAAGAACTTCTGACCGCGAGGATGTCTCGGTGATTGAGACACAAGGAGCTAGCTTTTTCCCTCGTAATTTTAATGGGGAAGCTAAATCTCTGGAACAACAGGATTCAATGGGCGTGCCTAATCCTTTCTCGACAACCCCGCGACAAAAAGGTGTTGTGCCGGAGATCTCTACGCCTCATGTAAACAATTCAGGTGTGCCTGATGCTCCTTTGAGACGTACTCATGGCCAAGAAGAGCACTCGAGGTCGGGATTTCTTGCCCCTCTCACAAGATTTGGCGATAACAAAACACCAACGGCTGCCCATAAATCATTTACTTACGTCAAAAGGAGACCTGATTTATCAACCTCCGATACTTCGCGGGGCGCCAAGAGGTCGGCTTCCTCGGGATTTTTAGCTCCTCACACTTATAATAAGCCAGCTGTATCGAAGGACGTGGAAGCAGCAGATGCGTATCTTCGACAGCTTTATTGCGTGTTTGCAAAGCTGTTTAGATCTTTTCTGAAGTATGACTGTTATAAAGCCATACGCATGCTTGAGTCTCTTCCTGAAAACGAACAAAATACTCCTTGGGTGCTTTCAAAGCTCGGGAGGTTGCATTATGAAATTGTTAATTACAAGCAATCGAAAAAGTACTTTGTGAAATTACGGCAACAAGATCGTACAAGATTAGAAGACATGGAATATTATTCTACTCTTCTCTGGCATCTACACAAGAAAGTCGAACTCACCTACTTGGCCAACGAGCTTCATGATATAGATGAAAACCTGGCCATTACTTGGTGCGTGATGGGAAATCTCTTTTCTCTTACAAGAGAACCCGATGAGGCAATTCGATGTTTTAATAAATCTATTGCGATCAACCCAAAGTTTACATATGCGTACACTTTAAGAGGTCACGAATACTTCAGCAATGATAATTACGAAAAAGCTCTCGAGTGTTTCAGGTATAGTATTCTTCTTGATCCCCGTCATTATAATGCATTCTATGGAATAGGAATGGTTTATATTAACTTGGGTGAATACCAAAAGGCCGACTATCACTTTAAAAAGGCGGTAGCTATAAATCCAATCAATATTATTTTGATTTGTTGCGTGGGAATGGTTTTGGAGAAGTTGGGGAAAAAGACGCTTGCGTTACGTCAGTACGAATTGGCCAATAAATTGCAACCTTTAAGTGCATTACCGATTTTCAAGAAGGCACAATTATTGTTTGCGATGCAACAATTTCCACAGGCACTTGAACAATTTGAAATGGTAAAAGAACTTGCCCCAAATGAAGCTTCAGTTCATTTCTTGCTCGGGCAACTTTACAATATTCAAAAAGATAAATTTCTGGCCATCAGAGAATTCACGATCGCTTTAAATTTGGACCCCAAAGGAAATTACTTAATTCGCGAGGCCATGGAAACATTAAAGGAGCAATAAGTAAAGGGCCAAGTGGTCTCAATATAGCTTTAAGTTTTATTTCGCTTGTGAGTAGTATTTTTTAGCTTAATCAGGTATATCACCGTGTTATTTGAAGTTGCAATTTACAACAAAACAATTTTGCAGCCCCTCAGCAGGTTTAGTTTCGCGAATGCCTCCAAAAGGGGTAATTTCGTCGCTCAAGGCGACTTGTTCGTTGAGTGATGTGCCTGCACGTGAGGCATTTCATCATTGTCTGAAACACTTGTAAGCTTCATATTTTTTCATAACAATGGAAACGATTCATGGTTATGAATTACATTTGAGGTGGAAAAGTTATATTTCTTGAGCTCAGAAATCGTATATTTTGCCATGTAATCTTTTACGCTGAACTACTCAACCTTAAATCGAATTGTTTATTTGAGTAGCGCGAATAGAGATGATCCTGTACATTTTGAAGGCTTTCTCAAAAACATTGACGTTGCAATACTTCGAAGAGCTTTTCTTCTTAGAACCTCACGATGCTCTTCCGTGTAGGTATTTTATTTTGGCTTGCAGTAGTGCTGGCGTTTGATGTGTTTTCGCCAAAGAAATACGAAAAGGGTGAGACGGTGGAGCTTCTATTCAACAAGATCGAGAGTGACCATACCCAGTTACCATTTCGTTACCATGACTTGCCATTTGTGTGCCACGATGAGAAACAGAAATCCAAAACTCTACTGTTGGGGGAGGTCTTGAGAGGGGACCGGTTCTGGGAATCGATATATCTGCTTCAGTTTGGCATAGATCAAGAATGTACCCAGCTTTGCGATATGCGCACCACCGAGAAGGGAGTCGCAAGAGCAGATCATTTAATCAGAAACGGCTATGTTGTTCATTGGAGTCTCGATGGCTTACCGGGAGCAACAACTTTTACCACCGCCAATCATGGCTCCAAGTATTATGCTGCGGGGTTTCCCTTGGGGTTTGTAAGTGGGGACACGTCATACTTGTACAATCATGTAACAATCGTGGTTCGCTATCATAGAGAAAACTCAGGACTCAATGCAATAGTTGGGTTTGAAATTTACCCAAAGAGTGTCAATAGTGCAAAGTGCCCAGGCAATTCCAAGAATTACAAAAACTTGCCCCTCACAGTGAAAAAAGACCCTATGGGTAAGTTGATCAAACAGAAGTACCCAATTCCATATACATATTCTGTTTATTGGAGAGAAGACAATTCTGTCACATATAACAACAGATGGGACTTGTATTACGATAATGAGTCTTCGGAAACAAGTAGCCATATTCATTTGCTTTCCTTGGTTAATTCGGTTGTGCTTGCTAGTTTAGTATCCATGGTTGTTGCGATTGTTATGTTCAGACTATTAAAGACGGATTTACAATCTGACTCCGTGATCCCACTCAATCATGCCGATATTGACAAAAAACTGGCTGGCTCAGGAGGCCTGTGGAAAAATTTGGTCTATGTGGTCATGAGATCTCCCAATCAGGTAGCGTTTTTGAGCACGTTGTGTGCAAGTGGTATACAATGTCTCGTTGCTATGATTAGTGTTGTTTTAATTTTCACTCTCAATAATAAATTGAGTCTAGGTATGGGTTCGTCTTCAAGTGCTTTCTTCAACAATCACCAGGGTGCTTTTTTCTCCTGCTCAATCGTAATTCTTCTTGCGTCGGGATTTGTTTCTGCCTTTTTTGGAATTATTTTCCATAAATTATTGTCCAATGAGCTGCCAAACACTGTTTACAAAACGTCAAAAGTACGTGCGTTGTCTTGTGCATTTTCCGGTATGTTTCCATTTACCATATTCTCTGCTGTTATGATCATCAACCTTTTTGTGTGGGCTAAAGAATCGTCGAACGCTCTTCCATTCGGTACTATTGTTGTCATTGTTTTGCTTTTCGGTATCATTGAACTACCCCTAGGAATAATTGGTGGTCATTTGGGAAACAAATATCAATTCGGCCCCAAATCTTTTTTCGTGCGTTCTTATGTTCCTCAAAAGCCTGAAAGAGCTTCTGATAGCCGTCGCTCATTTGTCATGAGCCCTATTATCAGTATCTTGGCGTTTGGCCTTATACCCTTTGGCATAGTCTATGTCGATCTTCTATTCATTTTTAATTCGGTATGGCTAGAGAAGACGACATTTTATTACAAATATGGTTTCCTTCTTTTGACCACCATTCTTCTCTCGGTTGTCGTTGCTGAATCAGCTATTGTGGCCACGTATGTTTCGTTGACCGTGTACAATAATCCAAATTGGCAGTGGCTTTGCTTCCGAGTTGGATCGAGTATTGGCTGGTATGTATTCGCATACTCCATCTACTATTTTGTTTACAATTTGCAAATAAGCGATTTTGTCAGCATTCTCATATACTTTGCCTACATGGCCTTAGTATCAGCGGCGGTGGGGGTCAGCTGCGGAGCAGTAGGAGTAACCACCGCGCTATTATTCATACGCAAAATCTACGGCGCAGCGAAGAGAGACTAAAACGGTAACATAGTACATAATTTAAGTATCTTGTCACAAGTGCTAATCTAGTTCTTTTTTATTTGTTTTTGATATGTTGTTAAACTAAAACGAAGATTGATGAATCCTCAGCTTTGGCAATGGTGTGGAATAATTTACTGAATTCAGCACGCTTAGTCCAAGGAAGAAGCACCAGTAATAATATCGACCAACTCGTTGGTGATAACGGCTTGTCTGGTTCTGTTGTACAAAATGGAGTTAGCAGTGATCATGTCACCGGCGTTCTTAGAAGCATTGTCCATAGCGTTTCTTCTAGCAGAAACCTCAGAAGCGTAACCCTCGGCCTGGGCGGTCAAAAGAGAGTTGGCAAGAGAGAACTCGGACAAAGTCTCTGGAGTCTCCTCATTCTCCAACTCATACTTGCTCAAACCTGGAGCTTTCTCGATGGCGTCAGCAGCAAAAACAGAAAACTTAGATGGCTCGAAAGAAACACCAGAGACGAACTTGTTGTACAAGATCTCGGTGTTTTCGTACTTGCCCAAGGTGGCAATCTCGTCGGCAATCAAGGCGACCTCGTGGAAAGTAGGCTCGGCCTTACCAACACCACTGAAAGCCAACTTCAACTTCTCGGCGTGGGTTCTGTTCAATTGGACTTTGGCCTTCTCACCAATAGTGACAACGTCAACATTTCCGTTCAACTCGCCGATTCTCTTTCTGGCGGCCTTGGAAATTTGCGTGTGGATAGAACCACACAAACCCTTGTCGGAGGAAACGACAATCAACAAGGTCTTGTCAGCAGCTGCCTCTTCTGGCTCAGCGTTCTTGAAGAATTCGGTGTCAGACTCGTTGAACACTCTAGAAGCCTGCATGGCTCTTTGAGCCTTGTTCAATCTGGTGGAGGCAACAATCTTCATGGTCTTGGTGATCTTCTCGATGTTCTTAATCGACTTAAGACGCATCTCGATTTCTCTCAAAGTGGCATAGTTTCTTTTATGGTTAGTATTCATTTAATCTTGGGCTTTTTTTTCTGGCAAAGGCAGCCATGCCCCAAATTTTCAAGGATAAATTCTCCAAATATTCTCAATTTCTCGTATACGACAATACTTCCATGCCATGTTTGTTGAACCATGGCACGAAAAGGAACGCTTGATTGAATTGGAATGTAACATGGAATAAAAAGAAATAAAATAATCCGGGTTATCAGGACAAAATTCGAAATAACGGCTTTTACATACCTTGCGCCAGCACGGGCAACTTGAGCAGCGGCACCTAAACGAAACATCTTGTTGTGTGTTGTTAGCTGTTTGTCGGAGAACGGTGAGCGTTGAATCTGAAGGTTTTTCTGAGGTGGTGGTCGTTCGGAACCCGAGGCGAGGATACAATATGATTGGCTATGGCGCGAAAAAACTGGCACGTGACGCGGACTTGTAAGATGCGGGTCGGGAGTTGTGATTTATTATGGACAAAAGTTGTTTCGGAAATAATTTTTGAAATAAAACTTAGCTTGTAATAAAGAAGTTCCAAACAACTTTGCAAACAAACATATTTTTTTAATAGCTAGAACTACTAATGAAATTGGAGTGTGCCCGTCAATCCAGTGCACTACAAATTGCGAACTGCGGTGACGGCTGCGAATGTGCGCTGTAGTCTTTTATTGTTTCTTTGGCATAAATAATACATTTCATTAAAATCGAAAAAAAAAAAAAAAAAATTCAATCATGTCGTCGATGAAATTGCACTGAAGCTCTTATTTTTTTCGTTTCAATGCATAGCTTCACAATTTTTTACGGACGTTTTGCCCTACATTTTATATTGGATATTTTTGTCTTGCGAATGACAGTTGAGGCCTCGCTTGCAAATAATCAAAAAAATTTCAAGGAATAAGAACATTTAATAGTGCTATGAGTTTGAAGCTAAAAATAACACATGAATCTAATAAAGTATACACTTGAGGGGTTATAGTCCAGATTGTGTAAGCCCGCAGTGACCAACACTTTCACTTAGTGCGCTATACATGATTGCTATTCTTCAATCATGTTGTATTGTTAGAGATACTCGAGAAGGGGTGAATAAAAGGGAAGTCCAACAAGCACTTACAGAAAAGACAAAATTACTAAGTTTTGACAAACACATATTCTTGTTTGTGTAAGGCTGTTAAGATTTGATATTGAAGAAGTAAGCGTAATTCCCGACTCGTAAATTTAGTCTTACGCAAGGTAAATCTGTGGAAATCTACAGAGACACCTGTTGCTTCAAAGTGAGATTTCACCAAAAGATTCAAGAGTCGATTGCTTTCAAGTTTGAAGATAAGAGAATGGACTGAATATCGAACATACAATATACTACATCTAATTCCTGAAATTGTGTATTTTTGCTCGGAAGCGATGCAGTTCTGGTATCAAGGACCAGCCAAATAATATAAAAAAATAAACTCTAGTGTACAATTATTGCGAAGGATCGTTCTTTTGGTAACCCAAGTAGCCCTGCAATGGGTAGGTCTCGATCATCTTCAAGTACTTCATAATCAAAGGCCTGCAGTTTTGCTGGGCATCGATACCATGGTATAACTTGCACTTGCTCAAAGCGTCATGAGCGACTTTCAACTCCTCGTTTCTGATCCACTGCTCCTTCATCATGGAAGTTCTGGCCTTTTGAACCTGAGAGAGGTCCTCGTAGTCAATGTCATCAAAGGAAACCAATTCGGTTCTTTTGTGGTTTTCGTAAGAGCCTAAATGTTAGTAAGCGATAAATCACAGAATCAGACCCCGTAACTCATACGAGAAAGATCTAAGTAGCCTAGGGTGAACATACTCATTGTTGGATAGTTTTGTTAATGCTAAGTTTAAGGTTACGAAAAGGTGAGATTTTACTGGCTCAAACAATCGGTGCACGCACTACTAAACTATAGAGGCCTTCATGGGCTCGCGCTAACAATGGTGGGAGGCAGATGCGAATGTGACGAGGAGAAGAAATAATTTTGTGTTTAAAGAAAGAAAAGTCAATGCTGAGATTTGTGGAAACGGAAGTATCAGTAATCATCGTAAAAAAGGCAGATGTTTTTCATGTTTTTAGATATCTGGTCAATTGAACAGTCCCGTTACAGTCCAACATGCACTCTCCCTTCCTCGGTTAGGAGAGCTTCTGCTTCAACACCCGTACATCCTGTCATACTACATTCTTGACCTTTATATTAATCAGGCGATTCAATTACCCCAGAAACGTCGCCAGCAGCTCTTTTCATCATGTCAAAGCCGACTGTTCTCACCTTCAATGGTTCATATGTCGCATATGCACATGCATTTTTTGCGTATTCGGCGTTCCTCACAGCCCTTGCTGTTGGCTGTTGGCTCCACTACTATAAAATTGT
The DNA here is from genome assembly GCA_030569435.1 of Metschnikowia koreensis. NCBI lineage: Eukaryota > Fungi > Ascomycota > Pichiomycetes > Serinales > Metschnikowiaceae > Metschnikowia > Metschnikowia koreensis. The sequence continues at coordinate 56,794 of JAJMKX010000251.1, read as the reverse complement.
CCAGAACTCCTCCTATGGATACCCTGATGAATGGTTCCCCAGTGTTTCTGCTGCCATTGGAGACAGGTACCCAGAAAGATCCCTTTTCCAAGTGCTTATAGCTTGTACGTCTGGCCCCCGTTTTATCTTAATCTTTTTCAACTTCTTAATCTCACTTGAGGCTTCAAAACATATTGCCAGCTACACTCTTTTGTTTTCCGGAATCTTAAGAACATTCACTTGCGGAGGATGGGTTTATATCACTTCTACTGATGACCATGACTGGCATGACATCTCCATGATCAGCTATATTCTTTTAACCATTCCTTGGACGATAACTGTCACTGTCTTGAGCCCCAAAAATTCTGCCATCCGCAAAGGTAGAGCTCTCACGGCAATCGCGTTTTTTGGTACTCTTGTACCTTTGGTATACTGGTTTATTCAACATAAGGTGTATGTCAGAGCCGGGGCATATTCTATCTACGCGTACTTTGAGTGGTCGTTGATTTTGTTGGATGTTGCCTTTGACAGCTGGTCGATAGCCGATTTCAAGAAGATCGACATCACACTCAAGTCGACTGGCATTGAATTACAGAAATCTCAACAACCCCAGGAAAAAGCTGACATTTCAATTAAACTGGTAAAAGCCCAAATTGTTCTGGATGACTTCACATTTTTAGAGTTTTTATTGAATTGCATCAACTCTTTCATGTTCTGGTCAGTGGTTACATCACTTCTAGTTTGTGTGTGGTATTTCCCGCTTTGGCACATGGGAATATCAGGGTATGAAGCGGTTATCATTGTTTTTTTCCTCGCGCCTTTGACAATTGCAATCCCACCATTTGGTGCCTTTTTCAAATCTTATCCTCAAGTGACAAAGACTTTGACTGTGCTTCTCGGCCTAGGCTCGTTTAAATTCGAGATTCCTGAGCAAAGGCTTTTCCTTATCACCGCAGGTACTGGGTTTGGTGTGGTAGCTTTGGCGTCTGATTTTGATGCATATACTCATTCTCCTAAAAAGTATACGTCTTTATGGATCTCATTCTTGATTGGATTATTGGGAACATCGGTAGCCAAATTTTCCTCATTTTCAAACAACCCAGCCTGGCCCATCATGAATAGTGCCAATGGGGGCTACAATGAATATTTCATTGTTGTGGGTTTGATTTCAGCTTTACTCTCGCGCGCATGTAAGGGTACGGAACAAGCTGTCGAAAGAAAAGGCGGCTCGATTATTTTTGCATGCCTCGGCCTCGGCGCTTACCTTTTCTGCCTCCAAGCATATATGAGTGATTCCTCAACCTTAATCTACTGGAATTGGGAAGGTTATCCAATCCGTGGCCCAACTCCATTGACAGGTGCAATGTTTCACTTTGCAGCATTTGCTGGTGGTATCTTTGCCTCAATCAATGTGCATCCAAATGTTCTCCAATCGCCCATTTATTCGCTAGCTTCTTTCGGATTTGCGTACGTTTTGTACTCATTCAATGGGTGGTATGGATTTGTGGGATCTTTGGGTCTCTGTTTTTACATTGCTTCGCTTGCACCATTAATGGGCCAGGCGACAGCAGGATATAACATAGCAGGGCTCTTTTTCGGCTCTTTCTTTGTTTGTATTCTTATCTCTTTGGCAAGTATCTGGATTGTGGCATATGCATTTGTTCCTGGCGGGCCTTTGCTTCGGGAAAGAACGGACTTAGTGTTGTCATTATCGGTGGGTCTTCTTTCTCTTGGAGTTTTGAACTATAGCCTTCGTAAAAGGGCATCAAATATCACACGGTTAGAAATTAGGGGATCATCGATTTTCAGCCAGGCTATGAAAATACTTACCATTCTACTTGTATTCGCGGCTGCCTTTTTGGTCAAAAGAACACCTTCCCTTCCTCATGTTCCATTCAATTCAGATTCTAAATCATTCACTGCTGGTATTTGGTGCGTTCATTTTGGCTTAGATAATGACATGTGGTCTAGTGAAACTCGTATGAGAGATCTTCTTCTCGAGGCAGAGGTGGATATCATTGGTTTACTTGAAACCGACACAGAACGTTTGATCGGCGGCAATAGAGATTTTACCCAAAAAATCGCAAATGACTTGGGTATGTATGTGGACTATGGCCCAGGCCCTAACAAGCATACTTGGGGCGCTGCTTTGCTATCAAAATTTCCAATTGTTACATCTTCGCACCATCTTCTTCCGTCACCTGTGGGCGAGCTTGCACCCGCAATTCTCGCCACATTAGATATATATGGTGAATTGGTGGATGTTATTGTGTTTCATTCGGGGCAGGAGGAAGACATCGAGGACCGCCGCTTGCAAAGTCTTGGTATCGAGGAACTCATGTCTAATTCTACTAGACCCCTTGTCCTTCTCAGTTACTTGGTTACAGAGCCTCTCACTGGAAACTATAATACATATGTGAGCGCCAAGTCGCGGGTTCATGATATCGATAGTACTGATTGGGACCGTTGGTGTGAATACATCTTATTCAGGGAGCTCAAAAAAGTTGCTTACGCGAGAATTTCTCGTTCCACGATTACCGATACTGAATTACAAATCGCTAAGTTCAAATTCTTGACAGAGGAACAAAAACTACAGGGTGAAGATTTCATTTACGGCAATAATTTTATTGAGGAAGATCAAGTTGAACCAAACTTGCGAATGCCCCAGCTTTTTAGAGGGGATGGCGTGCGTGGTCATAGGTATCATGTCTTCGATGCCCCACGCTACTTCGCTGAAACGCCTGCGCAGATCTGAAATAGCTTGAAAAATACGATGAGTTGATCCCATCAAACAAACAAAACAAATTCAATCAAGAATAAGACATCTGAAATAATAAATTCGAATATAAAAATTTATATTTTGAAACTAAAGAAATGTAGAAAAAAATTACAATAGACGTCATCCTCGCAAGTCCACCATCCAGCACTGAGCGATAGCCTGAGCGCGCACCAAAGATCAAAATTTCTTTTCAAACTTCACCGGAAAGAACATCAATACTACAAAGCCTGAAGCTTACATCAACAACAAAAAAATGAACGGATTCTTCTCCTCTGCTTCCAGAGTGGTTTTCGGGAAAAGACCAGTTGTCAGTTTGTTAATCCAAACCAGAACCAAAACAAAGACATGTAAGGCTATGGCTAAAAGATTTATAAAGACCGGCAATGGGTATAAAAGAAAGCAAGCTGGTAGAAACCACGGTAATGGTAACTTCAGCTCACACGCAATTAATCACCTAGATTCCTACGTGGCTGTTACCAACAAAGGCCAACATTTGAGAAAATTGAAGAAGGCTATGGGTTTTTGAGTGCTCTTGAGTTTATTGTTAGAAAACCTAGAACACATGGGTGGATGTCGTGAATCAATAGAAAGATGAGAAGAATCCAAAGGGGAAAGGCTCCGGAAGTGCTTTTATACCAAAATCTTTGCTGGTTGAGTACGTTTACAGAAAGAAAAAAGAAAAAATAAAGAATAGCTTATTGGTCAAGGTTTCTTGACTTGTGTATATACTAGATGAATAGCTAATTCAACATCATGAAAATTTTGAATGTCCCACATAAATTCTAGAAAAAATAAAGTAAATACTCTAACTTATATCTATTTATGTTCCACTTCCACCCACTCGCCTTTTTCATTGTCAACTCTCAACTCTTGCGTGGGGAAGTAATGGTAGTTGGTCTTCATCGAAACAGCCCCAGGGACGTGATCGTAAGACACAAGACGCAATTTCACGTAGGTATTATCCGGAATGGAACTTGTGATATTAACAAATGCCTCCAAGTCCTTAGTTTCCTGGTCATTTACATGTGTGATGAAAACACTCGTCAGAATTCCATACTGTGCCATTGGGCCACCCGCACTTTTCCTGGCAACGTAAACCCGGGATGGAATTTTTTCCATAAGTTGACGCACACCATGGTGAGGTTCTTGTAGGAGAGCACCACACCAGAACAATACTCTTGAGGTGTTGATGCTGTTGGTTTCAACAGTAGGAACAACAATGTCCATAACCTCCATCTCTCTGACGATTTTGAACTTCAATTCCTTGTTGGTGTACATGGGGCTAAGATCTCTCATTCCAGTGACTAACTTATCATTAACTGTGAGCACAACATCTGAGAACTGCAATGGAGAGACCTCCGCCTCTGAAGAAGGTGCTGAGAGTCTCAATGCAGACAAAAATTTAACTTCATCAGTACTCTCTTGCTCGAATCTGTCGATCCATTCCTGTGGTACGCCTCTGGCTCTGGCCAGGAACACAGTGATTGTGGCAAACTCTGCATCGATGATGCGCAAAGAGCGAGGGAGTTCGTTTTGCTTGAGCAGATCAATAACGCTTTTCACATCTGTCACATCCAACGCCACCCTATATAAGACGTCTGTCATTCTATCTGTCTGTTCACCGAGGAAAGTGAGCCAGAATGCTCTGAGGGTACCATCGTTGTCAACAAGAATTCCTGTGTCACACTCTTGGGCAATTTTGCTGTCAAGTAAAACACCTTCCAAATTAGTAGCTCTGTATCTTGGGCTAATATTGCTTGAGCTGATGTTAAGAGATGCAATTGAGCTTGCGCAAACATCGTCTGTGACAATTCTATATCTGTAGTTGTAGCCAATGAAAAATGCCTTTTCACCTCTTTTCAATGGCGAAGTTGCAAACTTTGGGCTGCGTATATCAGCTTGCACTAAAGATGGGTCGTATTTGACAATTGCATAATTCAAATTTGGATGCAAGAATACAACCTTTCCGGGGACATCCACAGAGTCGGCGAAAACAAGGTAGATGTCACAAACATCATGTGGGACAAAACGACGCGAAACTAAAACATAACCATTTTCGGCATCAATGACGACACCATTTCCGAGATTCTTTTTGTACGGGAATCCATCGATGGCAATTGGACAAAAGGACCGCACCTGAACAAAAGATCTCGAGAGTTTGGAGCATGCGGCTCTATCTTCGTTGGGGATTGGAATATCGACAAACTTCGCCTTCTGTGGTGTGTTCTCAATTGCCGGCAATGGCTTGTCTTGTAATGATTTGAAATCCCAGAGACCCGTGCTATCGTTTCTGGTGGCAACACGAAATTCGGATTGCCAATGTCTTTCAATGTAAACAACCACGGTATTTTTGGTATGCAAATCAGATAAATGACGGAAAGAAGCAGTGACCTTTTCACGGTCAGGAATGGTTTTCATTACTTCGATGAATGTGTCCAAGTCCGGTGTAGGCTTGTCATTGATCTTGTCAAGCATCCATCCAGTATTATCTTGTCCATTAAAGTCGAAAGTACCAGATGCATCATTAACGTACACTCCCTTAACAGGAATACAGTAGCATCTAGCGAGTTGGTAAGAAAGTTCATTGAACGAGGCACCAGCGACATCAACATATCTGTTGGGAGTGATGGCATGCAAATCTCCAACGGTAATTTTCTGAGTCAATTCTTTGCCACCACGTTGAATAACAAATTCTAACTCTTTCCCCACATTTTCATCCAAAATCGTATCGACCATGATGAAAGTGGAAATATGCTCTCCATTGATGGATATCAAGGTATCACCTTCCTTAATAAACCCATCAGCAGGGCCCTGGGGCAAAACAATATCACACACCAAAAGTCCCGACTTATCTGGGAAGAGCTCTCTAGCACGAGACTCGGATTCCGGCGTTAATCCCAATCTACGACACTCATCGAACGGACGCAACATCCACTCAACCTGAATATCACCTCTTGTAACAGGAATACCATCCTGAATACACTTTAATGCTCTGAGGGGTCTGTACACCGGAAGAAAGAAATCTGTCGATGCTTCCGTAGACCCACCGGCTTGCAATGCCACAGCCTGTCCATTTTCATTTACGACGGGCGAACCAGATGATCCACCAGACGCACTGGCAGCAGCCTGAATATACTCAGTGTTGAAATCGTTGTAGGTCATGGAACCATAGAATGGAGCGTTTCTGTCCAAACGCGAGATAAAACCGGCCAAAATCGACAATTTTTCTCCAGCATCGTTACCAACAACTCTAATTTCAGTTCCGACTTTCGCCAAGTCGGGTCTTAACTCGAGTTCCGAAACAACCATATGTTTGATTTGCGCAGGGTCGAATTGTAAGAAGCCAAAATCATGGATTGGATCTCTATAGATTGGTTTGACAACGGCCTCTTCGTGGTTGTCAAAGACGGCATAACCGCAAAATGGACCTGGTCCTACAACATGACGGTTCGTAAGAATAATTCCTCGGGCAGCATCAACCACAAATCCTGTAGCTTCACTGGTGAGACACACCTCAGTGTCAAAATTGGTAATGTTGGAAAAGTGCACAGAAACCACGCTTTTAATGACCTTGGTAATAGTCTCGCTCCATATAGTGTTGTTGCTTGCGCCGACATCGAAAACTGGAAGTGTTGATTCAACCTCGTCAACATAATCATCCAGTTCGCTTTCGGAGGACACTGGTACCTGTTTTTTAAGAGGGCGCTCATCGACACCGTTAGAGGCTTTCCTTTTTGAGAACATAATTCTTTTCTTAAGTCTTTGCTGTTGTTAACTCCGATTATGAGATCGGTTTTTTTTTCACGTCACAAGTTTTCAAGAGAAGAAATCAAGTGTTTCTTGGTGACAGGATTCTAGAGATTCTAGTATAGATTGAATGATTTCCCACTCAGAAGTAGCAAAGTCTCTATAATTTCTATAAGGAAATATAGTCTGTATGTCGCAAGAGAAATTTTGCGGACAAAAAAATGTTTTGTACTATTAGTATGCTCGAAGGCGGCCTAGAAGATTTGGCCTCAAAAGATGTCTTGCCAGCGTCATCTCAAATAGTTATGAAAAAATGAGAATCCTGTGTGTTGCTGGGTTTCATGTACACTAGAGACGCGAATGCGCTTTAGTCACGAGAGTGGTTACCGCTGATTCCCGCGACTAAATACACATACAATCTTGCCATCGAGAGTTATTGTATGAAGAAATAACTTATCATCAAATATATTTAAAGAATCTTCTAAAATTAAAGAGTATAATTTACAGGCAGCTTTCACTCGAAAAGTATAGCACGGCCCTTCAAGCTTTCACCGGGTCTTTTGTTGATTCTTTTGGGGCCTCGAGGGCCTTGACCTTTTCACGCACTCTTTTGGTCCAGACACTATAGTACTCAATCTGAGAAGGTTTGTTGAACATCACGGATGGATTTATCATAGAGCCAAATCCCTGGATCAAATCCCATCCCAACCCCAACTTTGCTTGTATTTCTTTTTCTCGCGTAGTATCTTCCACGGTCCAATCATTATGTACATACTTCAACTCTAGGTCCAAAGCCCAGGGCTGGCCTTTGACGGATTCCTCAATTCTGTTTATCCACTCAACCATATTCGCTTTCATGAGACCTCCTTTTTGATATTGGAAGAGCTGGTCCTGAAACTCTGCTTTTTTACCAATTGTACTTTTCAAGAGCTTGTCGTTGATTCTGATGTATGCAGCATGAATCAAGCCGCATGCCAATAACCACTCATTCTTCTTTACGAATTTGTATTTCTCAATCATGAAAGTTTCCAATAACAGCGGTGTTACCGAAGCGGGAATGTAGAAGTTATTGGCAAATGAGATGAATTCGGGTATTGTCAAATGACGCATGTACCGGGGTGAGGCAGCACTGGAGTTCTTCAAGGGCGAGGATCTGGGGGTTTTAAAAAGATTACGGGTGGGACTAGATTCTCCCTTTTTCGGTGTCACGTTGAAAGGCGATTCTTGGTTTCGAAGCTCAAGTGTAACCTTTCCATCTGTATTGAAAGGTGATTTCATTGCAAAAACATTGTTCTCATCGTGTACTTCCAGTAATTTCTGAAGTTTTTTCAACGGTGACCCCACTGTAGGGGTATGTGGCCTTTTAGTTGGCAGAGTATCGGAGAAAGTAAGCTTTCTTGGGGTGGTGGCCGGTGAGGACATAGAAGGCATTACTTTTTCCCCAATATCATCAAGAAGTTTGTCAATAAATTTGGGGTGAACTGGAATTCCGGTAAGTACCGGCGCCGGTAGCGAGAATTTCTTTTGATATTTTTCAACAGCTAGATAAGCACATAAGTGAAATCTTCCAGCATCAGCCTTATGAGGAAGAACAGGAAGTTTTTGTAAACTCAACTGATAGATCGAGTCAATATAGGAAAGAAGTGCCGAAGGGTATTTGCCAGAGAACGTAGGAAGAACATCGTGCAATGACTGGTTTAATTGGTGTTTGTTCATTGCATCCACCCAACCTGTTAAAATCTATTTATTGAATAATTAATTAAGTTTTTTTTTTTTTTTTTATTCTTTTCGAATCTCCGGGAATGTGATCTTTCAGCCGTTCAAATAGACAAGAATTAAATCAACTTATTCCTGAGTCGCACTGTGAGAGCAAATGCAAGAGCGGAAATCTAGCATTCCCCTAAATGTCTTCAAGTCGGGGGAAAATAAAAGATCCACACAAGTTCTTTTTTTTCTTCTGATTCCACTCAAGATTGATTGCAGAGTTTTTTCTTTTTAAAAATAATGACAACATCAATAGAATAAAATCATACTAGCAATCTTTCGCAAAAATGAATTGTATGTACTTTCTTCCTGCTGTGCAACCTGAGTCTCAGGATGTACAACACCAGTGCACCAATATTCGCACCATAGCTCTGGCCAACCAGAGCCAAAAGAAATCATCATCTGAAGAAGTTTCAATATTATACGCCTTGGCCCCACACTCCACAAATATGTTGTCAAGAAGTTTCCTTAGAGCTGCGGCGCCAGTTCGTCAGCTCAGCATTACATCTACGTTGAGACAACAGCCTGCCGTCTATGACGAGGCTCAATACAAGCCTAACGAAATCGTTTCAGGCGCACCTAAAGAATTAACCACGGACAGAGTTGTGAGAATCTTTAAGGAGTCCAAACCTGCCACACAATCCGGTCACAATAATGGAAAGTTCTGGAAATTGGATTGGGATGTTTTGGGCAAAGGTAACAGATGGGAGAACGACTTGATGGGCTACCAGGGCAGTGCTGACTACATGCAAGGAACGATAATGAAGTTTGACACCAAAGAATCTGCCATCAGATTCGCCGAGGGTCAAGGTTGGTCCTTCTATGTCCAAGAGCCAAAAAAGAGACATTTTAGAAAGAAGGAATATGCCATGAACTTTGCTCACTCAGCTGGTCCATTGAAGCACATCAGAACAAAGTAAGTACATTTTCATATATATTATTATTAGCATAATGCAGTCATCAGGATTTTTTTATGAACGGCCATATCAGGTTTAATTGTAATCAAATTCCTCTACTAGGACATCAACAAAAAAGATGTTCTTGATAAAATTCTCTCTTTTTTCCTTTCTTATCTTGTTTATATTTTGGTGCATATTCTAATCTGTCTCACTTCACGTCGCTAGCTTTTGTTCGCAGAACATGGTGGTCGGGGTGAGGTGCGTGCTTCTTTGCTCACGATGTTGGTGCAAATACTCACATATAAATTGAGCGTAATTTTTTTTTTCATCTCTCAACTTGTTTTCAAAAAATTCTGAGCAATTTAATAGAGGAGATTCTGCTGTTGGAAAAAGTTGGAAATTACAATGTTCTTCTCGTGAAAATAGAAAAATTACTACAGTCCCAACTTCTGAAAATGGTGAGAGCTGAACACTAGAAAAGGTCTCGTGCTTCATGCACGCCTTGGTGGCAGGACGCGAAGCACAACTTTGGTGAAGTTTTCCTAAGCTCAAAACGGTGAACCAGCACGGAAAACTTGATTGGAACACCGAAAAAAAAATCCGATAGCCGGGTTTAAACAGAAAAAAAAAACACTAGAAACCGGCGTTCTTTTTTAACAGTTTTCTATTGCTAAATTCTCGGGTGTGGTAATCTTCGTGCTGCTTTTCGGAAAAAAGAAAAGGTAATATCTTTCACTGAATCGTTCTCACTTATTTTCTTGTACACATACGCTGTCGGGTCATTTTCTTCACAAGAATGTCCGTTCACCGAAGAGAAAGAAGAAGGCATGGCTCTGGAAGTAGAAGTCATGGTCCGTCCAAACCAGGACTGTCTCATCGACCAAGCTCAAACGAAGATCGATACCCCAAAACAAGCGTTCTAGATCAACCATCAGGATTACCTAAGGGACCTAGATCTAGTATATCTTCTGGTGGAAGATCTTCTAGGCGGGGTGATCGTCACGGTGAACAACGGCCATTCACATCCCGGGATTTATCTCCTCATTACCTGTCTACCGTGGCGGAAGATCCCGACACAAAGCCCGTGCAGATGGATGGTACTGACCCACAAACAGGAATTAATCCAGGTGATTCCAAGTTTGATCTTCAAATGCATAACCAAAGTTATTTGTCTCTGCGACAGCTCTCGTCGGCCATTGATGTTCTGAAAAACTATAAGGTCACTTATGACCCCGAGTTGGATAAAACATTGAGTAAAAGCGAGAAAAAGACTAAGCACCGCAAACTACACTTTCAATCTGCTGAATCGCATAGTCATGGATCCGATCCCAGAGTTAAATTGGGTATTCAGCAGTACATGTCGAAGCCTCCAAAAACCTCCAAAAAAATGCCTTTCAAACAGCTTCCTAAAGCCCGCCTTACATATGATAAGGACTCATTAGGGGCTCCTCCACAATCTGAGTTGGTAGCTTGGGACTTGCCTGCTTCGATTAGTGAAGTCTATCTCGTCAATTTTTTCGAGTCTTTCGGAAATCCGGTAAAGGATATAAAATTCATAAACGATCCTGTCAACGCTGTTCCGTTGGGAATAGCTACATTTTCGTTCCAAGGCACCTTAGAAAAATCTCTGCAACTTGCAAAAACCTTTTTAAAACAACTACGGTCTGCGCCACAAAAGATTGATGGTGTCGAACTAAAGATTGCGCTTAATGATGCTGATGACAAACTTCTTAAATCGAAAATCAAAATGGCTCAGGACAAACTAAGAAATGACCACATCACGCGGGAGAAAGAAGAAAAGAGACGCTTAGAAGCCAAAAAGAAAAAGGAGGCTGAGGAAGAAGAGAAGGAAAAGGAAAAGGAAAAGAAGGCAGCAAAGCCTCTCATACTGGAGAAAGAAGTCGAATCTCTGGAAGCGGAAAAGCTCAAGAATTTGGAAAATACCACCACATTATCATACAAGCATAAAAGCAAGGTAATTAAAGGTGTTTACATACCTTCGGACTTAGTAAAGTATGTGAAAGACAGGCCGTTCGTTTTCATCAGCCAGAAATATTTACCCACAACTAAGGTATCTACTCAGGATGTGAAGAAAGTCTTGGAAAAATACGACTGGACTCGTGTCTTACTTGATAGAACTGGCTTCTATGTTGTGTTCAACTCTTTGAAAGAGTGCCGTCGTTGTTTTGTGAAAGAAGATGGGCTTAGATTTTATGAGTTCAGAATGTACATGGAGATGTGCGTTCCAGAAAACTTTAAGGAGAATGTATCACATGCATCATCATCCACAATTTCCGGAAGTAATGACGTGGATGATGCAGTGAACTTGTTGATTAAAGATTTTCAAACATTTTTGAGTAAGGATATCAGAGAGCGTATTATTGCTCCCATTATTCTTGATTTATTGAATCCAAATGATTATCCGGAGCTTGTGAGTGTTCTTAGAAAGCAGGAGAAAGAAAGGGAAGAAGAACGGCAAAAGGCCTTTGAAGTATCGAAATCAAAGAACACGCTTCCGGTCGCAGGCCCTCATCATACTCTTATCTCTCCAGGAGTCAACCAGACGAAAAAGGGACCCGATAATAACTTCGTCATGAACTTGCCAAGCTTTTCCAAGAAACTCGGCTCGCTCTCTAGTACCAAAAAGAAAAGAAAGGGATTGTTCCCAATGCAACATGCTTTAAATTATGATGATAATGATTCTGAAGATTCTGATGAAGAAGATTCCAGTAGAGGTGCTACCCCGGTGCCTGTTTCCAAGAGAGAACTTGAGTCTCCCCCAACACCGCATGAGGAGGAGCCTCATAAGAGGCAAAAGACGTCCAGGCTAAGGGAGAGTCTCATGTATGATGAATCTTCTGACGAAGATATGGAGGTCGAGAATGAAGATAATATGGAAGATGATCACGCGCAAGCGTTTGAAGACCAGGAAGTCAATGGCGATGGTAATAATGATTTGGACATTCCGGAATCTCCAAAAGAAAATTACGTTGATAAAATCGATCTGAGATTTGAATCCACTGAGTCTCCGTTTCCTCTCCCTGTATACGAAGAGGAACAGCCACAAGCAGGAAGTGTATTTGATTTGGCTAGAGTGCAGCAGTTCATTAAAGACGACGAAGATCTTGAACTTGCCCGCAAAGTTCTTGCAAATACCGAATCTTCGGTAATCGAGCATCCTGAGTATTGGGCTTGGAAACAAAAGCAGTATACCTCTAATGCGATTATTTCCGAGGAGGAATCAATTGGCCTTCTTTCTGAACGCTTGGAATGTGACACTGGTTCCTTTAAAAGTCAAGGGTACCGCAAGATTGCAGATGCTGATAAAATCGAGTACTTGCCCCACAGAAGAAAAATTCACAAACCACTTAAAACGGTGCAAAATGATTCTGAGGAAAGTAGCACTGCAAGTGGTAACACAAATAGTGCTAACAACAATGTGCAAAGTTCGCGGGTGAATAGGGCAAATAACAGAAGATTTGCTGCTGATATTAGTGCTCAAAAGCAGATCTTGAGTTCAGAGTCCGATATCTTAAATCTCAATGCTTTGAACAAAAGGAAGAAGCCTGTTTCCTTTGCGCGTTCTGCCATCCATAATTGGGGATTATATGCTTTGGAGCCTATTGCTGCTAAAGAAATGATCATTGAGTATGTTGGTGAAAGTATTCGGCAACAAGTTGCCGAACATCGTGAAAAGAGTTACCTCAGAACGGGTATTGGATCCTCCTACTTATTCCGTATCGATGAGAACATTGTTATCGATGCGACAAAAAAAGGAGGAATTGCGCGTTTTATTAATCATTGCTGTAACCCTAGCTGCACTGCCAAAATTATCAAGGTGGATGGCAAAAGAAGAATTGTTATTTATGCTTTGAAGGACATTGAAGCTAATGAGGAGCTTACTTACGACTATAAATTTGAGAGGGAGACTAATGACGAGGAGAGAATTAGGTGTCTTTGTGGAGCACCAGGGTGCAAAGGATACTTGAACTAGATGCGTGGTCATGCGCTAACTAGAAATTTAATACGAGACTCTAAATAAAAATACATGAGGGTTTCTGGGTGTTGAGATTTTTAAAGACAGATCGCGTAGTTGAATATGAATTTTAGCTGTGCAAGAAGAAAGCACGCCTCTTTACAATACCAGACACGTTTGCCTTTTTCAAATATTAATACGTTTTTTGGTATCATCTACAGTATAGTAATAAAAAAAAAAACTTGATTAACTATTTTTTATAAGCATTATCAAGCACTCCCAGGGCCTGATCTATACTCCCACGTCCGCACTTGCAGACGCGTGAGGTCGCGGGTGAGCTTCATCGGAGGTTTTGCATCAAATCTGGAAAAGTCGAATGAAGCTCTATATGCAAAAACGTTTATAGATTGTGCTCAAATAAACATGCCTCTTAAGAAACGATTGAGTGTATATGGAATATCGTTTGGCTTTCGTCAGAGGCTAGATCACGAAATCAGGCGCCAGATTTCCTCACAATGCTGCAGGCTGGCACAGCTTCTTCAGCCGCGAAGGTTATTGACAAATTCCAGCAAAAACACGCGTGATGTTTCTTCATTAGGTGATGATCAGGTGATACCATTTACCAATATTGATGGCTCTTTGCCCGAACCCGATATCCTTCAACACAACGAAACTGCTATTCAATTTGACCCCAGCGATCTAAGTTGGGATCGTGGAGGCAAGTCAAAAGAAAAAGCGTTGAGCCCGCTTTATAGTCTAACACGAAAATTAATTGATGAGAACAAAGGATGTATTTGTTTGATTCAGGTTGGTAGTTTTTATGAGTTGTACTTTGAACAAGCGGTTTCAATGGGGCCCAAACTCGGCATAAAAGTTGCCACCCGAAAAACTCTGAACCAGGCTATTCCGATGGCAGGTTTTCCGCTTTACCAATTGCAGAAATTTGTTAAAATTTTAGTGCATGATTTGCAGCTAAATGTTGCTATTGTGGATCAATACGACCAAATTCGAAGTGATTCTGATTTGAAACACAGAAAAATATCTCGTATTGTATCTCCGGGAACGTTGGTGGACGAGTCTTTTATGAACTATTCCAAAAATAACTATTTGGTAGCAATATCTCCAAGTGGCAAGCCCGGAACTGTTCCGGATCCAGACCTGCCTGTGGGTCTACTGTGGGTAGATATTTCCGTGGGTGAATTCTATGTCCAGCAAACAACCTTGGGTGAATTAGCAGGGGATTTAAGAAGAATCAGTCCTAGTGAAGTTATTCTCCCCAAGGAATATCATGTTGCAGAAACAAACTCTGACCATTTGTTGGATTTGGCAGACCTAAAAAAATATTTTGTAAGATATCATAAAACTACCTATAAAGATTTCAAGATGCATTTCCAAAAAGATATATTATCCACCAGAAAACTCCTTGAGGATTTCACCGTTCGTGAAGAGGCAGCCATGAACTTGGTGCTCTCGTATGCAAATGTGAATTTGCCGGACCGAAAGTTGGTGCTCGAACAGCCGTCGAGGTATATTAACACAAATTATTTGGCTATGGACTCGCGAACAAGAGATGCCCTCGAGCTCACTGGCCGCTCTACTTTTGGATCTATTTCCGTTGTCGGTACTTTGCTCAACACTATAAAGAAAACAAAAACTTCTTCTGGCTCACGTCTACTTTCTCAATGGGTTTTACTGCCCATTCTCGATGAAGAGAGGCTCAATAGAAGATTGGATTTTGTTTCATTGTTCAAAAACAACGTTCTTTTAACGAACGAAACAACAAAACAATTAGGTTTCATTGGAGACTCCGTCAGATCTCTCCAAAAGCTTGCTCTCAAATCAGGATCTACCGTGACGCATCTTCAACACATTGCGGCCGGGCTCTTTCAGTTGGAACAGCTTCGTAATATGTTGGAAAAGACTTCGGATACACTCGAAAAAAAAGAATCGATATTAATCAAACAACTTGTCAGAGAATTTGATATTCCAGAGGGAGTGGCGCAAAAAATCTCCAACACCATAAGCATTGAAAACGATTTGAGCTCAACGAAGCCCGCTGAATATTTTGAAGAGAATCTAGTGGACATTGAACAAGACGAAATACTAGATAATACGTTAAATCATGCATCTGAATCTTCGGTCGTTTTTACGGTGAACAAGGATTATAACAAAGTGATTTCAGGTCATCACAAGGATCTACAAGCGTTTAGAGAGAAAGAGTCAAAGATCTTGGGTGATATTGACAGAATTTCAAAAGAAATTGACCCTAAATCTTCTGTGTGTCATCGTGAGCAATCTGGACGGCATTTGGACGCAATTTTTGTGAAATGTAGAGCCAAATTTATGGATGATATTGAGAACCAATTGATAACAAAGATTGATGCAGATATCAGAGAAAAGAGGAAAGGTCACATTGTTTTGAAAACTTCTAGATGGTCAGATGTCATTGAGCATAAAAAAGACGTGAGCCGTGCAATTCTTGATCTTGAAAGAGTTATCATTGAAGACCTTAGTAAGGAAGTTTTATCGCACATATCTACCATCAGGGCTGCCAGTCGATGTGCAGATTTCATAGATGTAACTTCATCCTTTGGTGTATTGGCACGTGAAAATTCATGGGTTCGCCCGAAGTTTGCCACGACCAAAATTCTTTCGGTATCCGAAGGAAGGCACGCTGTCGTTGAATCAAGTTTGAAAGAAAACGGTCGGTCATTTGTATCCAACGATACTAAGCTCGGTAGTGAAGGAACTCTATGGGTTGTCTCAGGACCAAATATGGGTGGTAAGAGTACCTATTTGAGACAAAATGCCCTTATAGTGATTCTAGCACAAATTGGTTGCTTTGTGCCCGCTAAGAGAGCTAATATTTGCATAGTTGACCGTTTGTTCACAAGAATTGGTGCATCCGATGATTTATTTAGTGATTTGAGTACATTCATGGTCGAGATGATTGAAACTAGTAACATCTTGAAGCATGCTACAAGTCGTTCGTTAGCTATTGTTGATGAGATTGGAAGAGGAACCAGTGGAAAAGAGGGTCTAGCCATTGCCTACGCGACGCTTTTACATTTGTTAGAAGTCAACAAGTGTCGCACCTTATTTGCAACCCATTTTGGCTTCGAACTCAAGAAGCTCATGGACTCAGACAACATAAAGCAAAATAAGATTCGTTTTTACAAAACTCAGGTTGTTCGAACCGCGGATGGAAAGCACAAGTTCGAACATACCCTTGAACCCGGAATCAGTGAAAAGTCGTATGCAATTGAAGTTGCTGAGCTAGCAGGATTCCCCACTTTGGCACTTAAACATGCAGAAAGGGCGTTATCTTTTATCTAACTTGAGTGATAAATAGTGACTGAAAATATATATCAAAATCGGGGGCATGGCTCACCAAAGCCTCAAAGACCTCCTTAGAAGGATAATTTTATTACAAACCTAATTATGTATTCACTAGGAGTCTGCTTGTTTCTCTTTTATAAGATTTTGACTCACCATTTGTTGTAATTGTTGCAAAGCGTCGACTGAGGTTGTGTTATTTTGTGTTTGCTGTGGAATTTGAGGTAGCGGCTGTTGGATGTTTGGTGGATACAGCTGGCCTGAGTATGCCTGAGGTAATACTTGTGGCTGGTATGGTTGGCCGTACTGCGACTGGTTTCCAATATGTTGCATGTTTACAAACCCACCCGGATTCTGGTTATAAGGTTGTTGTGGATACTGTTGAACGTTCAGGTATTGTTGTGCTTGATTACCATACATGGGAGTGTAAGGCTGGCCATATTGGTTCTGATAAGCCGGGGGATATGCCTGTGTGTATTGCCCATACTGATTGGGAGGCGGGTAAGCTTGCTGTTGAGCATATGGTTGTGGGGTTTGAAACTGACCTGAGTACGCTTGATTTGGAAGTGCCTGTCCATAAACGTTAGCCGGTGCCTGATTATACGGCACACCATAATTACTTGGCGCGCTCTGTATTGGCTGAGTGTAAGAAGCGCCATGCAATGCGGGATTGTGATGCTGAAGTTGCGGTTTGTGAGTTCTAGCCTGTTCCTCGGGCTGTCTTTGAGCGAAACCGTAGGAAACAAAACTATTCTCTGGTTTTGTTGCTGTGGGCTTTTTCTTTTGAGGAACTTCGCCATTATCTTGCTTCTTCTGTTTCCTCTTACGATTCTTTTCTTGTTTCGCGGCCAATTCCTGTTCGTCGTCGGAATATTCTTGCTCCTCTTCGGGAAGCTCTTCATCATGACAATTACTAGCGTCAGTTCCTTTGATCTTTTTGATAGTATCCGTGTAGACAAATTGAGAGTCAGGTACAACGTAGAACACCTTGCTGCCCTTTTTGTCCTTTACTTTCTCGAACTCCTCCTCTGTGTTGAACTTAACACGATAAATGGGTGCTTGCAAACGCCCAAATGTCTCGAAAAGAGGACCCAATAATTGTCTGTCTTCAAGACAAAGAATAGAGTCATCCTTCAAAATTCTGAACTCTCCGGAAACATTGGCTTTGATTATAACACTTTTCTCCACCACTGCTGTTATGTTCCCGATGTACTCTAGAGGAGCGTTTTCTGGGACCACATAATCAGCCGGTAGGCTATTTGCTTTCTCGTCAGCAATTTCATTTTTCGACAAGATAGGCCCCGAAATTGCTTCGTCTTCTTCTTCTAGTTCATCCATGACTTCCTTTTCATCCGTTGCTCCAGCGTCGTCCGTCTCGGAGTCTGAGTCATCTGACGAATCATCTGAGGAGTCATCTGAGGAGTCACTTGCGCTGGAATCGGAGTCCAGATTAGAGTTGGAACTCGAGTCACCATTTTCGTCGATTACGATCTCGTCATCTGAAAATGCATCAATTTGTTCTTTTTCACCTGTAGCGCTTGAAATTTCTTTGACTCTCTCCTCGAATGCTTCATTTTTCTCGACTTCTTGAGGCATTATTGATACAGAAATTCCAGAGTAGGCCTCGGGTTTGTTCTCGATAGAGTCTTCTGGCGATATTTTCTCTTTTATGCTCTCCGCTTCTTTATCTTTACTTGGGGCATTTTCAAGAACTTCGGAATTTTTCATCTCTGGACCGCTAGATTCCACCACATTATTCTCGCGTTGATTTTGAGTTTTGGATTCATCGACAGATGGATAAACTGCACTAGTATCAGGAATTATATCTGTTGTTGATGCAGGAACCGCATTATTTGCTAATTCATTTTCATTATTTGTACTTGGAATGATATTTTCAATCATAACTTGGTTCAAGCTTTCTTGCTTGATGGAGGATTCCGACATTCAGTTTTTTTTAGCTTTTCATTGTAACTTGTTGCAGCCGAGATGAGCTTCTGCTGCGTAGCTTAACTCTGGATGCACGGGTGCATCTCTGGGTAAGGGAACCTCTCAGTGGACTGCATAGATGTTCTGCTATTCAATTTCACTGCCTAAACGAGAATGACAGCTTGTTAATCGATTTCTTAAGTCATCAAACTTAGTTTGAAACGGAAGGTATAAATGTGATGTCTTTAGCAATAAAGTAGAAGGGCTTTCGTTGATGATCGTTTGTTTGAAAAAAAAACTCGGGCTTCCGACTGACACACGCCGCCTACGGAGATAATTCTGCAGAGAAGCTTCTCTGTTCACCTAAATATTTATTGGCTAAAACTAGCAGAATTTAAGAAGTTATGATGACATTTATGCTGAATTTGAAATATTCAATGATATAATTGAATTAACGCTCTGGTCTCTTTTCTTGCATTTTACAATTCCTTATTCAATTGAACTGGTTATTTTGAGAGTGCTCTCTTGGCTGGCTTAACCTAAAAATTAAAAAAAATACTATACTATGGATCATGGCGCATTACAACCGCATGAAATCAGGCCCATTATGTAATTCCCACTTGGTATAAATTTATCATTACGTCACTAAGAAATCCATAGCGCTACTGAAGTAAAGCTTTGGGGTGAATCACAGCTGATACGAAGCATTTCCTGTTTGGTGCGCCACCAGTCGAAGTTGCGGCCATCTTCGTACACTCGCCAGCATTTTAATGAAACAAGACTGCATATTATACTACGCTTCTTTGCTTATCGCCAGTAAGACCCACAAACATAAAATGAAACAATTTCCTTGAGTTGTATTTTATTCGAGAATTCTTTCCCTTAATATCTCTTTTTGTGAAAATACTTTTTAACTCTACAGTCCTTCGATTCTTGTTCACTTGAACCCAGAAACAGTCCACTCGCTTTTACACACACTTCTAATAATTGGTATGTTTTGATTCTCTCTTCACTTTATTTACCATGACCCACTGGAACCATCGAAAAGGCAAGGCACGGGCAAATCGGTCTATAGCCGCGACCTTTGTGAAACGAGGTTCTGTCCACTTTGCCTTATTTTTTTTTTTTTTTGATTTTTCCATACTTAAGGAAATCCAAGTTCAATTTGATGTTCACTGGATATTTTAGCTCGATTATGGACAATAATTCCAATTGGGGAAGGAAGCCAGCAGTTTTTTTTCTGGGTGCAAATCAGGTGATGTGCCAATTAGCAGTTGCAAGCCACCAGAATCCAGCAAACTCTCCTAATCCGTGATGATGCCAGCACCGCGTGAATATACTGCATCTAAGTAATGAAATTTACGCGCTATGCGCAGTCTGTTTTGTTCAGTCGCGCTTTTCGCGTTGTGGTCAAAACGCGTATGGCCTTATTTGCATATCCGGGGGTGCCTTGCTTGGCAAATCGCTTGCCTTAATTAATAACAATTGCATTCTTTTTTTTTTCTTTTTCTTCTTTACCATAATACTAACCTTTAACAGCAATGAGATTAGAATTGACTTCCCTTTATGCTTTGGCATTGGCCTTGGCCTCGTTGGCTGTAGCTGCTCCCGCAGTTAAAAGAGATGGCAACGATTGTGCCACTACGCAATATCACCTTCACCACAAGCACAAGAGAGCATACGTAATTGAAACAGAAGTGATTACTGTCACTGTCAAGGGGCAAAACCAGTCTGTTTCTCCCGCATCCACCAGCATTGCTCAGGCCCAAACTCTGTCTTCTCAAATTACACTGGCGTCTCAATCAACACAAACAAAACCCGCCCCGGTTTCATCATCCACTCAGACGGTGCAACCTACATCATCTACCTTGGGGGTGCAATCTTCTTCCACTAGCCAGACCAGCAAATTGCCACAATCTACGCAATCGCCTTCAACATATCAACTAACTCCGACTTCCTCTACGTCCACCACTACTAGTCTGACTCTGAGCTCACTTTCTTCCGTCACCACTCCCGCCTCAACTTCATCGTCAACTGCTAATTCCGGATCCACCTCTTCCGTGGGCGCTGACTACATATATGGCGACTTGAGTCCATTTGTGGCACCAACCACCAAGTTCGTTGACGGTACAATTCCTTGCGGTACCTTTCCTGGAGCTAAGGGCCAAGGTATTATAAATCTTGACCACTTGGGCTTTGGCGGATACTCTGGTATCTATCATCCTAGCGACACGTCCACTGGTGGAAAATGCACTGAGGGTGCTTACTGCTCTTATGCCTGCCAGCTGGGAATGTCCAAAACCCAATGGCCATTTCAACAACCTTCAAACGGTGTGTCAGTTGGTGGTTTGCTCTGCCAAAACGGATTTTTGTATAGAACCAATACCAACACCGACTACTTGTGTGAGTGGGGCATTGACTCGGCAGTTGTGGTGAGCGAGCTTTCCGACTCCGTTGCTATATGCAGAACTGATTATCCAGGTACCGAAAACATGGTGATTCCAACTGTTGTCTCAGCTGGCGGTTCATCGATTCTTACAGTGGTTGATCAAGAATCATACTACCGTACTTACTTGGGAGGCAAAACATCTGCTCAATACTATGTCAATAATGCTGGTGTTAGTTGGACTGATGGTTGTCTCTGGAGCACTCCTGGTACCAGTGTAGGAAATTGGGCACCCTTGAATTTTGGTGCTGGTTACGATTCGGGTGTTTCATACCTTTCGTTGATTAAAAATCCTAACAATGTTGAGGCAGCCAATTTTAAAGTTAAAATTGTGGCCGAGCCTGGTGCTTCTGTGGTTGGAAATTGCGTTTACGAAAATGGTGTCTATGAAAATGATGCTGGAAACAATAAAGATGGATGCACTGTAGGTGTCACGTCGGGCCGTGCGCAATTCATTCTTTACAACTGATTATAGTCATCTTTTGACACTCAACGGTAATATTATAGCTCTTATAAAACATTTACTCTCCCATGACCACTGTACTTCCGAGTATGTATTTGCAAATAACGGGTGTAAAAATTAGGCGAAGGTACCTAACCCCGAGATGTTGGGAGTCGGCCTTAGGAAAGTTTGCGGTAATGCCCGTGATAACCGGCGAATGCCGTTCTTAAGATGGTTATATGTAGTCGTTACCTGTATAAAATATTCCTGCCGCTGCAACAGGATTTCCCAGAGCCTTGGACCTGAACCTATGCACCGTCATTTACCGATGGCTAAGCACGGCGCTGCGAGAAAAAAATGTCAACGAGCTGCATATGATTCTTGAAAAAAAAAAGCCCGCGTTGCTCGGTCTTCACTCCATAAAGCAAGCACCAAAAGTGATTGCAAGGCTTCTACATGAATTAAGTCCAAAATTTATGGGAAGTCAGCATTTTTTTTGTGCTGTCACTTGTATTACAAAATTTTTCTAAAAAGAAAAAATGTATGAAACCTTACTTTTTTTGAGGCATTGTAAAAGAAAAGAGGTCAGGCGAGCGAGTTATGCATCATAGTGCATACGAAGTCAAGGCAAAAAAAAGAAAGAAAAAAGAAAAGGTGTAGCGGTTCGCCTCGTAGGAAGTGTTATAAATCTTTATCAGTTTTTGTGTAAAGACTCAGATTAGATAAAGCTTTTACTCTCGCAAATGCAACAACCCGTCTTGCTTGTTCTTACTCTGTCGATTTTTGGAAAACTAGATAAGAATTGTCCGCCAAAGGAAGTAGAAATCGACAATTAAATCCGGTCATACACTAAGCGCAAGTGGCACCGAAGACATCCCGAGAAGGCGAGGGATGGCGCCTACTTTGGCAGGGCATCGCGGCATTTACATACAATACTGCATGCACCCCTTGAGTGAGACGGCACTTTGACTGCTCTCACGCGGCATTCCTGCGGATGATAAAATAAGAAATTTTTTATATACTGCATAATCATTGCAGCTCGATTGAGCTCCGATAAGAGAAATGACTTTGACTCGATGCCAGTGCATTTAAATGGGCGCAACCCCGTTCACGAGCTTCCTTCTAGGTTCAGGAATCAATTCATTCTTCTTGCATTCAAAAAATTCTGGCATATCCCGCAAACGTCATCCCTCATCTCTTCTGGTTACTGATACAAATTTGTGTTTCCAGACTAATTTAAATTGCTGTTCCATTTTTGCATATTAAAACTTCAAACAAGTATACCTTTATCATGACCGACGTGGAAAAGACTGCCGGGTCCCCAAAAGACGTCGACTACGTTCGTGGTGAAGACTCCATTTCTGAGATTCAAGCGGAAGTTACTGAAGTTCAAAGAAATTTGAAGGCTAGACACATCTCAATGATTGCTCTCGGTGGAACCATTGGTACAGGTCTTTTTATTTCCACAAAGGGTCCAATTTCCTCGGGTCCAGTCATGGCACTCATTGCTTACTTATTTATCACCACCTTGGCATATTCCATCACACAGTCGCTTGGTGAAATGGCCACCTATCTTCCGTGCTCTGGTTCATTTACACAATTTGCTACCCGTTTCGGTTCGCCCGCCCTTGGATGTGCCAATGGTTGGATGTACTGGTTCTCGTGGGCTATTACTTTTGCTTTAGAAATTTCTGTTGTTGGTCAAGTGGTGCAATATTGGACTCACGCCGTACCTCTTGCTGCGTGGATCTCCATTTTCTGGGTTATCATCACATGCTCCAACATGGTTCCCGTGAAATTTTACGGTGAAATTGAATTTTGGGTCGCTACCATCAAAATCATCGCAGTTGTGGGTTGGTTGATCTACGCATTGTGCATGGTTTGCGGTGCCGGCAAAACTGGCCCTGTTGGTTTTAGATACTGGCGTAACCCAGGCCCTTGGGGTGATGGAGGTTCATTTAACCAGTACGTTCACAACATCAACACAACTAGATTTTTGAACTGGTTGAACTCTTTGATTTCTGCTCTCTTTACTTTCCAGGGTGTGGAGTTGGTTGGTGTTTCTTGTGGTGAGTCTGCCAACCCAAGAAAAACTGTGCCTTCGGCGATTAAGAAAGTCATTTGGAGAATTGTCATTTTTTACATCTTATCCATTTTCTTCATGGGCTTGTTGATCCCTTACAATGACGAAAAGTTGGACAGTGAATCTTCTTTTGCTTCTTCGTCTCCATACATCATTGCCATTCAAAACTCGGGAACTCCTGTCTTGGCTGATATCTTCAATGCTGTTATTTTCCTTGCTATCATTTCTGCTGCAAACTCCAATGTTTACTCTGGTTCTAGAATCTTGTATGGTTTGGCTCAATGTGGTGTGGCCCCTAAGTTTTTCCTTCTAGTCACGAGACACGGAATTCCATACATTGCTGTTCTTTTCACTGCTGTCTTCGGCGCATTGGGATACTTGGTTCTTTCAAACGGTGGTAATACCGTCTTTAACTGGTTGTTGAACATTACTGCCGTTGCTGGTTTGATCACTTGGGTCAACATCTCATTCTCGCATATTAGATTTATGAATGTCTTGAAGTCCAGAGGTATCAGTAGAGACACGTTGCCATTCAAAGCTGCCTGGATGCCTTGGTCAGCTCAATATGCTTTCGTCTTGGGCTTCGTGTTGGTGTTCGTCCAGGGTTTCAGTTCTTTCTACGGTTTCACAGCCTCATCGTTTTTCACTGCTTATATTTCGGTGTTTTTGTGGGCTGCAATTTGGCTTGGTGCCCATTTCTACTACAATGGTAAGAATTCATTTACGTTGAAGTCTCTCCTTACTCCTTTAGATGAGATCGATATTGACACTGGAGTCAGAGAAATTGACGATGCTGTTTGGGACGAAGAAGTCCCCACCACCCTCTTTGGTAAGATCTGGGGTCTTTTGTCATAGATATCAATAGTTGATTTCTTACTTCACGCCCTTTAACGAATTTTAAATTTTTATTCTTCATACAATAATGTACTAATATATGCTTTAACTATCTCCCAAATTGTATATTCGCGTTAATTAGTGTAGTGCGCGTGGGTAGTTATGATAATCTGGTGAGAACTAATGAGGAGATATAAATGGACCTCATTAGACTCATTAGACAATGCCAAATTCCCAACCACAGTCCACGCCGACCCCTATTTCCAAAGAAAAAGTCGAAGAGCCAGTGAAGAAGAAAATAGATGTCAAGCTTTTAGACCAGCAGCTCGCGGATATGGATTCTGACGACTTTGACTCGGAGGATGACTCACATGCTGGTGGATGTTCCTGTTGTCCTGGCAAAGTTGGCCAAATTAGGAATGATTAAACTGAAATATTTGCTTCCTTACAATCAGCCGATAGTAACTATATCTTTTGAGTGAAAGTTTATCCATTAAACACTCCCCGTATATATAAACATAATACATCATGCACCTCTGAATGAGTCTTTTTATTTATTTCGAGTACTCCTGCGGACGGCCTGCCTTTTTGATCTACGAGTTTTTGGTTCCTCTGACTCTGTCGCTTTTGCGGTTTCTTCGATCTTTGCGTTCTCTGTCAGATTCGACTCATCTGCGGCAGGGGTCTTTTCTGCCGCGTCTTCGCTTTTGTCTCTTGTCTCTTGCGTAGATTCCATAAGTTTGTTTTTGCTTTCCTTGTCCGGTTCCGCACTGGCTTCGGTATTTTCGGCATTTTCAATATTTTCATTCTTTTCTATTTGGGCCTGGGGAGCCGTAGTGTAATTTGACTCACTGTCTGGCGTAGCCTCGGATCTCGTTTTGCGTCTTGTGTTGGGCGTGGCCAGTGGACGTTTTTTTGGTGTAGAATCATCGTCTCCTTCCTTCGCAATTGACCGGGTTCTTTTTCTTGGTGTCACAGCCGGTATCTCCTTTGTAGGCGCTTCTTCTTCGACCGGCAGATTAATTCCACCCTTTTTGGGACGCCCACGCCTCTTGTTATCTCTCATTAGAGGCGGCGATGCTTCTCTGTCGTGCAACTTTTCTAGCTCGGTTTCTTCCCCTTCAATATCGCTCAACTCCGAAGAATACAATTCTGGTTCATTGTTTTTGTCTGTCACAGTTTCCTCGATCTTTAGTGGAGGCGCTGGTGAAGTTTCTATGGTCGATTCTCGAGTGGACAATTCTCTTGACTTTGCTCTGGTACTTGTACGTAAGGGTTGCACCTCTTTCTCAGGAGTTTTAGCCCGTGGAGGTGTGGGTTCCTCCTCCTCATCCTGTTCCCTCTCAATATCTTCCGTCTTTTCAAGTTCAAAAAAATCACTCAACTTGCTCCACACCTGTTCAGCAGTAAACCTCTCATCGTTATCGATATTTTCATTGATGCGTATGAGAATTTGCGTGAGGTTTTTGTCTCTTTCTTCCCCGGCAGGTTTAAAGTCACACACGAGGCTAAATAAATTAATCTCTTGCTCAATGCTCCATTTTCTGTCGGCAGACATACTAAGACTCGGGTTTTTGGTGGTTATTATGAGTGTTTTTCTATCCTTTCTTGTCTTTATTATTATGTGCGATCTGCACTCCGCTAAGCGAGATTCCCATTCCGGGTGGGTGTTCGCAGCTAAGTATTTTATTGTTGTGGCATGTCGCCTGTCTCGCGAAGTGCCGTGCGATCTGTAATTAGGAAACTTTGAAAAAACTTGAAAAGTAAGATGGCGATATTTTAGAGCAATATTAAAAACTTTAAGAATAAAAAAATAAAGAAAAGTTCAGTGCTCGTAAAGTTTTACTTCAGGGCGAGAAGAAATGTTGGAGACTTCTTTACTTACAAGTTACCGTCACAAGACTCGCAATAAGCTAATCGCACCGCGAGCCAATTTTCCACGCGACATACTAATACAAAGAATAGTGATTGACTTTATGATTCACAAAATTGGTAGAGAAAAAAACCTTCATGGAGGCTAGACTTTCAGTAAATGAAATCAATAATAAAAGGTATAAGACTTTTCTATTTCCCCCTTCTTTTTTAATCTCGGAACTTATTTCACATCCGGTCTCTCAAACGTCTTCTTTGCCCTCGCACGACTTTTTCAGTTACTTTTTTCATTGGTTCGGACCGATCTTAAACTCATAGGTTGCCAATCGAAAAATGCCCAGAAAAGCGAACAACTTGTTCTCCACGGCGAGAGGCCGTGTGAGGGCATCTATGAACAAGTATAACTTGTTTAACTTATATAAAAAACAACCAATCAAATACCAGGGCTTGACCTTATTCCAGCAAAAGTGGAAAGCTAAGAAAGAAACCAGAGCTTATCACGGAGAACATTTGACTGAGAGCAGATGGAAAACGCTTTTCCTGCCTAACTTGGAATCCGTGGCCCAGCTAGATGCATCGTTGAAGGGTGTTGAAGTGTCTCCCACTCCCATGAGTTTGCAGACCTTTGCCGTTTTGGAGAAAAGACTTGAATTCGCCTTGTTTCGTTCCATGTTCGCTTCGTCTGTCAGACAAGCCAGAGAATTCATCAGAAGTGGATCTGTGCAAGTCAACGGTGTCACGATCAGACACCCAGCATTTCCCTTGAAAAGTGGCGATGTATTTAGTGTTACTCCCGAAAAAGTCATGCTCGCTATGGGCAGAGTAAAGCCAAGTGTTGAACAGGCAGTTAAGGTCGACAATACTCAAATTGCTGTATGGAACAAGTATGTCAATGCTGCTAAGCAAAACCCCAAGGTTGCATGGGAGTTGAAGCAGGCGAAGCCCCCATCGTTGAACACTTTGGAGAAGGCCAGCAAGGAATCCAAGACCAATACTATTCAAAAGTACAATGCATCTATTGAGGCAAACATGCTCAAGGCGCAAAACTCCACTACCAGAGAAGCGTTTTTGAGCAAGATCTTGGCTATTGCCAAGGGTAAAGAGGTGGAAGAACTCATACCCGAGCAGTTCCTTTCGATCGTTTCAAAAAACAAAACGGACCTGGCCAAATGTATCGAGGCATACAAAATCTTGAAGACTTCCAACCACGCCTTGGTTAATGCCTACTCTCTTGCGGACTGTACCAAGTTTATTTCCACTAAAAGCACCGAGTTTGGCTCGCCCAAAGCTGCTAAGGAGGCCGCCAGTGTGAAAAAAATTCTTAGTGAAATCGTGAACCAGCAATTGGAGAGAGTACGTGTATCTGCCGAAAAACAGAAGTTGTCGGAAGACTCCAACGCCGTCCCATTTTCTTCAAAATTCGGCAAATCCTGGAAATCCATCGCTCCCTTGGACAAAGATGCAATTCTCGAGGACGAGTCGAAAGCCGTCGTCGACTTGCCATGGCAAAAGGGCTTGTTTGGCCGTCAAGACCCAAGCCAGCCATTCTTCACCCCTTGGACTCCAAGACCTTTTATTGGCGCCTTTGCCATCTTGCCCCACCATATCGAGGTGTCATTCGAAACTTGCCACGCGATTTACTTGAATGATCCTGTGGCCAGACCAGACCACTCCGAGGTGATCTCGCCATTCCCAGACCATGTGCATGAGAGATCTTACATGTACTACGTTAGAAAGGGATTGTAAGCTTGTATATATAGAATTCTAATAAAGAAAAAAGAAATTATACTTTAAATCTAGCTATTTTGATAGCATTGTTTTTTTTTTTGTTTTTTGTTTTACATTTCTTGAATCATCTGATAAAGCAGTGAGAGACATTAAAAAAAAAAACCCCCCGTCAAAAACCGTCAAAAACCGTTTCAACCCCCCAGAAAAAAAGTCACATGTTATAAAAAAAAACACCTTAGGCCCCATTCGATAGCCTAGACTTGGGTTTTATGCAGCGATGATCCCACAGTATCACTGAAATAAATTGAGATGAATTGGGTGAGTTTTATAAAATTCTGTATTCAATCATGAGTCGTACTTTTGCTCCGCGTGATCTTTTGAGTTCTCAATTCATGATAGCACCCTATCAAGCTATCAAATTGTACCAGATTCTGGAAAAATGCCACGAATATCTCCAAAAATCATCAAGGAAGCTCTCCAATATAGCCCTATGTTGCCTCCACTTCTAAAAGCAACTAATAGTTTGGAGCTAGCAAAGACAGAATTACGCTGGATTCAGAAGGAGTTACCCCGAGCGAAATGGAATGACGCCATTGCGAGAAGGGCCAGGCTCGAGCCTCTCCAATACATCTTGGGAACTCAGCCGTTTGGGCCATTAGAGGTTATTTGCAGAAAAAATGTGCTCATCCCCCGGTGGGAAACTGAGGAATGGGTCACGAAAACAGCAGAAGCTCTTGGATCATTGACAAAGTCTAACTTTTCCATAATCGATGCGTGTACTGGCAGCGGGTGTATTCCTCTTTTATTGAAGTATATTCTACCTGAGGCAAAAATCCAAGCATTTGATTTCAGCACGGATGCCATCGATCTTTCCTTGCAAAACAAGAGGCAAACAGGTTTAGATGTAGACTTTTGGAAAACCAACCTATTCGACTACATCCCAGATAATAGACTTCTGGTTGTTGATCTCGTAACCTCTAATCCCCCTTATATTCCAGAGAAAGACTATGAGAAGCCTGTGGCACTAAATGGACCGGAAATGTCCGTCAAACTTTACGAGCCTCGCGAAGCATTAGTGGGGCATTTACAATTTTACGAAGCACTTGTGGATAAATTGGTGATTCCTCTACTGTCAAAGGGATTGATTTTCGAACTTGGGTACGAGGATCAGGTTCGACAAACGGCCAAAAAACTTCCACACGGCTGGTCCTGTGGCCGGTACATCGACCTGGCCGGTAACTTGAGGTGTGTGGTGGCTTGGGAAAACGGATCACATATGTCGATTTTACGCAAAATTGTCAACGGTGGATTTATAGAAGTTTGAACTTTTTTCAAAAAGTTAAAAAGACATAATATGCAATTACAGTAGACAGAAATTCCTATCCGATCACTCCTGCATCACAACATCGGTGTTATCTTGTGCTTGCGGGGATGCTGGTATCGTTTTAACCTCTGGTGTAGCAGTTGATTCCTGCTTTGGCTTTTTTCTGGTACCTTTACCAACAGCATTGATGTGCTCAGCAGGGTATACTCTGGTTCCACTCAAAAGGTAACCACCATATCCGCGCAGGGTCATGAGAGGGTGTAAACGGCCCTGGATTGTTTGGTAGATTCTAGCCTTCGTCTCATAGATCGAGGGTGCCAACACCCTCTTATCTTTAGAAAGCTCATGTTGAGTCTCTAAGAGTGCTTCCTTATAAGGGCTGTAAAACACTAATGGGCGCGAGCCACCAACCCGGGGCACAACAAGCGGCAAGAAAGAAGGCATATTGAGCGTCGACACAGAAATGAATGCATCAAAGTTGCTATTGGTGACCTCATCCAATGCCTGGTTTATTTCTGCAGCTCTTTGCAGTCTTCTGTGATATTGGAGTTTCTTCGTTGGTCTCATTTCGTCAATCTTTTCTTGGGGAAGTTCCTCCCAATCAATTTTCTCATTTTCGGGCTCAGCAAATTGAAGCCAACTCAAAGTTTTGATCATTTTCTTCTGAAATTCGTCAGAGTAATCGGAATGACGCAATGCAGCCAAGTTTGCGTGTTCATTTTCGTGTATAAGAAGAATGCTTCCTTTTCCCTGCATTCTTTCCAACATAGCATATGCAATCACACCTGAAGTGTCGTCAACAAGTAAATAATTACCACCCGGGCGAACATTTGCAAGACTGAGTAACATTCCCAACGTCTCCTCACTCATATCTCTGACTCTCTGGATATCCTTATCGATGTAGTACTGTAAAAGCTGAGACAGGCCCAAGTACTCAATTTGGAAACGGCGCAAGAATTTTTGCTGTTTACGACGCAAGTACTTCTGTTGAGAATAAATGGTCTTCTTGTCGAAAGCAGAGTGACCAGCGATGATTTGCTCAATGATCTTTTGGCCAATGTCGGAGGATGCACCTAACTTCTTAAGGTCATCAATTTGCTTATTATCCAACTTCTGAATCTTGGAGCCAACGTTAATGATATCTTGGTTGGACTCAGCACTCACTTCGAAAAACTTCGTGACTTGATCTTTAGTAAGCACCTCATCATCCATCTCATTCTCTAATACATCTTCCACACTTGTCAAAGACTTAACAGGAACTGCGACTTGGTCCTCTATAATCTCAAATGTCGTTCCAAACGGATGACCGAGAATACTACTAACCTTGAAAGCTCCAAATTTCCCCAAGCTAATGGTTCCATCTTCTCTCAAACTCGCAATCTTCATTTGTTCAGATGGCAATCTGATGAGAACATGCTGGTTGGGCACGATCACCAGATGACTTTTATTCAAATCCATTTCTAAATTTAATGAATGTAGGATCCAAAATGTTGAATAATCCGGGTGTTTTTATTTATTTTTTCGGTAGATCTCTGTGAGTGATCTATGTGAATGAGACCGTACGAAAAATTAAAGGCACTGGGAAAAAAGAAAAAAAATTGAGAAACGTTGAAATTATGAACTCAGTGAGAAACAAAACTTCGAAGCGATTTTATTATCTTCAAAATTGAATCGATGATGGTATGATCCGTATGTTTATCGTCCTTTATTTCTTTCTTTTTTTTTTTTTTTTTTTTTTTATATTAGAAGCGTGTTCTATGGTGGTGATGGCGTTTACGTGGGGAGGTTTTTTTCGCTCACTCCCGTATATTATGAGATGCGAATTTTCAATGCTCATCGCAATTTTTCTCTCTATCTACTTTAACTAAGCACACATCATACAATGGGAAGAAGGGCTAAGAACAAGCAAGGAGTTCCTCCATCTTTGGACGAGTTCATGGACAGAAAGAACAAGCACTCACTGAAACCCCAACATAGAGAAAAAAGAAAAAGAAGCGACGATGGCGATAAGAAGAGCAAGAAGCACGTGAAGAAAACCAGAAAAGACGAGGAGGAAGTGCCTGAAGATCTCCCTGAAGTCGACTTGGAAGAATTGGCTTCCGCTAAAAAGTCACTTTTTGACGACGACAATGATGACGATCTTCCCGAAGATGATGAGTTTGATATTGAAGGCGCAAACGATGATTTCGAGGATTCTGATGAAGAAGCCAGAGCTCGTCCCATGTTTTCGGATGATGAGGACAACGATGAATTAGAAGACTTAAATGCCGAAAATATGGAAGCTTTTTCCAAGAAGCTTGATGAGGAAGATGAGTTGGAGGCCGAGGAGGCCGAGTTGGAGTTGGTCCAAGGTGCTGCTCAACCAAGAGCCAAAATCTTGCCAACCGAGGAGGAAGAAGCTGAAAGCGCCAAGCATCCTGTCGATATCACTAGCGTCAGAACACGTATGCTTGAAATTGTAAAGGTCTTGGAAAACTTCAAGGAGTTGTCTGAAGAAGGCAAATCTCGTGCAGACTATACCACTAGACTTCTCAAGGACATCTGTGATTACTTTGGTTACTCCGAGTTCTTGGCAGACAAGCTCTTTAACCTTTTCTCTCCTGCAGAGGCTATCGAATTTTTCGAAGCCAACGAGGTTGCTAGACCAACCACCGTCAGAACCAACACATTGAAGACGAGAAGAAGAGATTTGGCCCAGACCCTTGTCAACCGTGGTGTCAACTTGCAGCCTATCGGTGCTTGGACAAAGGTCGGATTGCAAATCTTCGACTCGCAGGTTCCTATTGGTGCCACTCCAGAATACTTGGCCGGTCACTACATCTTACAAGCTGCCTCGTCTTTCTTGCCTGTCATGGCATTGGACCCTAAAGAAAACGAGCGTGTTTTGGATATGGCTGCCGCTCCAGGTGGTAAAACTACCTACATCTCTGCATTGATGAAGAACACTGGATGTGTCTTCGCCAATGACGCCAACAAGGCCAGAACCAAGTCCTTGATTGCCAACATTCAACGTTTGGGCTGTAAGAACACCATTGTGTGTCACTACGATGCTCGTGAGTTCCCTAAGGTCATTGGTGGTTTTGACAGAGTCTTGTTGGACGCTCCTTGTTCTGGTACTGGTGTTATCGCCAAGGATGAGTCTGTCAAGATTTCTCGTACTGAAAAGGACTTTATCCAAATTCCACACTTGCAGAAACAATTATTGTTGAGTGCTATCGACTCCGTGAATGCACACTCTGCAACCGGTGGTGTTATTGTCTATTCCACATGTTCTATTGCTGTTGAGGAGAACGAGGCTGTGGTGGATTACGCATTGAGAAAGAGACCAAATGTCAGACTTGTCGAGTCTGGTTTGCAAATTGGTAAGGAAGGTTTCACCTCATTCAGAGGTAAACATTTCAACCCCACTATTTCCTTGACGAGACGTTATTATCCACACACTTACAACGTTGACGGATTCTATGTTGCTAAATTCAAGAAGATTGCACCTTCTCCTCATGACATCACAAAGTCTGGTGCTAAGGAGAAGGAGTCGTTGGCCAGAGCTGAAGCCGAAGAAGAGGGTATTATTCACGGTGACTTCGCCGAGTTTGACAACGAGGAGGATCTGGAGTTGATCGACAAATCCATCAAAAGAAGTATGAAGAGAAAGGGTATCAATCCTCATGCTAAGAAATAGTGTATTATAGTATTGCATTCACAGTTCAAAATAACCTATCATGTAATTACCTAAATTTTTATAGATCACGAAGGCTGACATTACCAAGCCCGTGTTCTTTAATGTACTCAGGTCCATACTCCTCGTATTCTTTCAAAGTAACGTAGCTTTCCTTTGCTTCGGGAGACGTGGACCATTTTTGCATACCCCTCCATGCGTCTAAAAGTGGATCATTCGCCCTCTTGATATCAAGAGGTGCACCAGTAGGCAAAAAGCTAGTCACTTCGGATCTCAAACGATCTGCAAAATTGGGAAGTAACGTTCCTCCGCCGGTCAAAAAGATGTTTTCCATCAATGACCTCAGCTGACCACCAGGTCCAAAATTGCCGTCAAAGTTACGCAAAAGAATATTTTGAATGATTTCTGGGATACCTGCTTGGTCAAGACCTGCAATCTGTGGTTGGAAATATATCTCAGGCACACGGATTCTCTCCACATTGATGTGAATCTGGTGATTACGACGAATAATCTCCGGGTCTTTCATTAATTCTTCAGGGTCATGGCCCTCAGCTTGCATTGTAAGAGTCAAATTTGGACGGGGTCCATGGATAAACTTGTGCAACACCAGATTCCTCCAGTCAAACTTTTCAGAAGCAGCAAAAGTGTCCTCTGTGTGAAATTCAGGATCAAAGTCCAATAGTTCCTGCTCAATTCTAGTAATTTCAGCACTGGTAGCCTCTTGTTCTTCTTCCAAACTAGCATTACTAATGTCACGATAAGCATTCCAATCTGCATCATTAGTTCCGAAAGTATCATTTGGATCGTTGTCAATCGTAGCAGTGGGGCCGTTACGACGGCGTTTCTTGGCAGCGGCCCCAGTGGCCTGGTCACTCGCCAAGTCAGCAATATTCTTCATTCTTTGCTGTGCGGCCATTGATTTTCTGTCTTTCATTGCATCCATTGCCTTGAGTCTTAACTTGAACTCTGAAATATTTTGCGCCAATTCTAGCCTCTTGGCATTACACCAGCCCTCCAAGTCCCGAGTTCTCCATTCCTCTTGCTCTTTCAAGTAGAGTTGTTTCTCTTCCTCCTCGCGTTTCTTTTCCTCCCGCATGCGCATTCTGGCCTCATAATTACTTTTGAGAAGCTTTTGTCTTCTCTTTTCCTTGATCTCCTCGTCATTCAAATCAGAATCAGGAATTTCAGCCAATGGCCATGCTGTGGAGGGATCAACTTCCTCCTCTGGTTCATCAGTTTCCAGAGATCTAGATCTCTTGATGGCTTTTTTCAAATTTCCAATGTATTTATGCAAGTCCGCAACACTCTCGAACTCCTCTGCAATCACACGGCGCTCTGCTTCGGTTTTGCTTAATGACGAGACAGTATCACTGAGATTAGAATAGTATTCAAGTTCTTTTTCTTTTTGAGCGAGAGTCTCCAATCTTTTTTTCTGTGCTTGTTCCTGAAGTCGTTTACCTTGTTCCTTGCGCTTTTCTGCTTGCCGAGCAAGTTCTTCATCACTTTTTTTGGCCTTTTCTGGGGCGATATCGACAGGAACTTGAATCACTATATCTTTCTCTTCTAGGGTTTCCATATCCAAAATTGTGGACAACTCAGAGGCATAGTCTCTTGCGACATACCCGTGATCGTGTATGATGTTTTTAGTATGATCATTGGTGAGTCTGGTTGGGAAATACGGATACTTGAGAGCCAATGCTTTTTGCAAAAACAGCAGTTCCTGTTCTCCACCCCAATCTATACGTTTGGAATTAGTGAGCACTCCGCGCCCGTCGAGGACCGGGATAACATACGTCAGGTTATTTCCAACACTTACCACCAACCCATTCTTCTTCTTCGAATTGGCATAGTATGAAAAGAGCGAGTCGATTCCAAGAGCCACCTTTGGGGCCTGATATGCCTCGAAAAACATTTCGTACATTCCTTTTCTATAAGTAAAGGGAGCCGCAGCCGGCTCCGTTAAAATTACGGGGTTATTGAGGCCCCCGTTATCAGAGGTTATGCTGAGGTGCTCCAACGAATAGTCAAGTATACTTTCGACAGAGTCCCAGTTGGTGATCATCTGACCATCAAATGGAGATTTTGCCCCTGTTCTGAGGGTGGGGAAATGCACGGATTCTCTGTAAACATCGTTTCCCACCAAGGTAAGCGTATAGCTGGATTTACGGTCCCTGTGTTTGGCAACAATATTGGGGAACACGTTGCATGGTTCTTGTGCATTGGTCAAGCCTGTTCTCACGGTGTCTGAGCCAAAATCTATCGCAATCGGCACACCCTCTTGATAATTATCGTAAAAAGGCTCTGTTTCTGATGGAGCGTTCGATTCGCGTATAAGGTGAACTTTCTGGGGAGGAAGTTCTGAGTCGGGGATCGACATGATGGATGGCAGCTGGAGACTTTTTTCTTATATATGAGGTGAAAAGAGTAGTTTGTTCGTTGGCTTGTCCCACAGATCGCTCGAAGTTTATGTACATGTATACGTTCGCATGCAGATGTTGAACTGTTGGTCTCCGGTGTGCGTGGCTTGATGGAAATTTGCGGCGAGCGTAGAAACCTGAGGCCTATCAGGAGTTTATTTAAATTTTATCGACCTCCAACTCGAAATTTCCTAGAGCTTTTGCTGGTGTTGATTAAATTTTATAATTTTTAAAGATATAAATTGAGTTTTATTCATTTAATTTTCCCATTTCAGAATTTCTTTCCAATCTATCAATCAAAGGAGCGTGTTTTATTACTCTAAGCCATAGTCTCGCACGCGCAACCAAGTCCAATAATGTACAGTAAGTCTTTTAACCGAACTCGCTCTGATTCATATTTTGCATTTGTTTTTTTTGTTTTGTTTTTTTTTTTTTGCTTCTTTGCTACTTTGAACTTTTTTGTTTTGGGGGGCCACTTGAATGTAAGCTTTTACTTATCCCTTCATGATTCGTAGGCAAAGCGTACCTTAGGTTGCAGAATCAGAAAAGCCCAATCGGGACGAAACAAGTATGCCAGTTTTTTATCACGTGATGCGGACGATCACCTCTCATGATCGGCACTCGGCCGAATAATCGAGACGCTACGTGATTGTTAAGTAAACACGATGCTGGAAGAAAATCAGTTCAATGTTCAG
Organism: Metschnikowia koreensis; assembly: GCA_030569435.1. Classification (NCBI taxonomy): domain Eukaryota; kingdom Fungi; phylum Ascomycota; class Pichiomycetes; order Serinales; family Metschnikowiaceae; genus Metschnikowia; species Metschnikowia koreensis. The sequence continues at coordinate 20,871 of JAJMKX010000251.1, read as the reverse complement.
GGCTATAACATAGTCAACATTCTCAAACGTTTAGAACACGCCACGTCGCGGTTGGAGGTAATCACCCACTCCCAAGAGGAGGCCTATAAAACAGGGGCCTTACCTAAGGAATCGGGGGGTTCCGAAGCTGAAAAACAATCAGAGCCTTCATCGGCCCCTCAGCCCGAAGAAAAAGTAAAATTTGTGCGTGAGTTTGAAGACCTTATCAAAAGCCATGTGGAGCCATTTGTGGAGGCATCAGGCAAGATTGATCTGGTTGTGAAGGAGGTTGCTGGCAATTTCAAGGACGCCTTCGTGGCGCAAACTCGCTTCTTAACCATTGTTTCCCAGGTAAAGAAGCCTGACATTTCGGATCCGGCATTGATGGAGATCTTGCAACCAATCAATGAGAAAATAGGGGCCATCAACACGGTCAAAGACGCCAATCGTCGGTCTGATTACTTTAACCATTTGAACACGTTAAGTGACGGTGCTCCTGTTCTCGGATGGATTGTCAGTGAGACCCCGGTCTCCTTTATCTCCGAGTTTAAAGACAGTGCTCAATTCTGGGCAAACAGAGTCATAAAGGATTTTAGGGAAAAGGACCCTGTGCACGTCGAGTGGGTCAACTTATTCTATGCGGTATTTGATGCTTTGCGTGCTTATGTCAAGGAGTTCCACACCACTGGTCCCTCCTGGAACCCCAAGGGTGAAACCTTGAAGGAGTATTTGTCCAAACCTGCTGCATCTGCTGAAAGTTCTGCCCCTGCACCAGTCTCCGCTCCTTCGGGAGGTGTTCCACCACCTCCTCCTCCTCCTCCTGCTCCTCCCTCGAACTTGTTTGACGAGTCTTCTAGTAAGCCAAGCGCTGGTGGTCTCGGCGCAGTATTTGCTGATTTGAATAAGGGTTCTGATGTAACATCTGGGCTCAAGAAAGTAGACAAGTCGCAAATGACGCACAAAAACCCAGAGTTGAGGAAACAGGCGGCACTCCAGAGAAAGCCTACTCCTCCAAAAAAACCTACATCGTTGTCTACTAAAACGAACGTTCCCCAAAAGAAGCCTGCGCGTAAGGAGCTTGTGGATGGGTCCAAATGGATCATTGAGAATTTTACAGCGGCTGACGCACCTGAGCCTATTGTGATTGAGGTGGAGAGAACCCAATCTGTGTTTATCGGAAAAACCAGCGGTGTCACCATCCAAATCAAGGGTAAGGGAAATGCTGTTTCGATCTCAGAGACTAAGAAAACTGGTGTCGTTGTTGACTCGTTAATCTCAGGTATTGATGTTATCAAGTCCTTTAAGTTCGGAGTCCAAGTTACGGGCTTGGTGCCTTTAATCAGTGTCGATAAGTGTGAGGAAGGTAGTATCTACTTGTCACAAGAGAGTGTTGACGCGGACTCGCAAGTGATTAGTTCCAATACCACCGCCTTGAACATCAATGTGCTCGAAGGCGAAGACTTCGTGGAAATTCCTGTCCCAGAACAATTGATTCACACTATTAAAAACGGAAAGTTGGTTTCCGAGGTTGTTGAACATGTCGGTTAAGGTAATTTTTTCTGTGTACAAGAGAATCTCTTTTGATTAGCAATAAAAGACAATATATTTTTCATCAAAGCAAAATTACCTAGGAGGGTATGAAGGCCACTTGACCGAGTACTTCGTGAAACTGATCCGAGTTTACAACACGAAGGTAACAGGTGTGATCGCGTCATGAGCAGATTGCATGTGAGTCTTCTTACAAACCCCCCCCAATCTGCCATAGAAAAAGTGGCAAATAATGAATTTACTTAAATCGCCACATTATCCTATAAATAATTAGAAATAGAAACAAGCCTAAAAAATGGGGCATCAGGTATATTCCTGTAAGGCTCTATGCTTAACTGGTTTGAATCAGGCCTCATCGGATCACGTGCACGCGAAAACGGTAGAATGTTCCACAAACCGGTGCGAAACGAAAAACTCTTCTTTCTTAAGCGTGGAAATCCTGTGTCTTGCAAGTATTACTAAAGTCGGCGCTTCAACGTTTGTTTACCACAGCCTTTTTTTTATTTTCACAAAAAAAAATTAGACATAATGGTTAAAGACACTAAGTTCTACGATCTCTTGGGCGTTTCTCCTCTGGCCAGCGAAACCGAGTTGAAAAAGGCCTACAGAAAGTCGGCCTTGAAATATCACCCCGATAAGAACCCATCGCCAGAGGCGGCAGAAAAATTCAAGGAATTGTCGCAGGCGTACGAGGTCCTTTCAGATGAACAAAAGAGAGAAGTTTACGACACTTACGGTGTCGAGGGCTTGAGTGGCGGTGGCGGCCCAGGCGGTATGGGCGGTATGGGCGCTGACGACATTTTCTCCCAGTTCTTCGGTGGTGGATTTGGAGGTATGGGTGGCGGTGCCTCTAGAGGCCCATCCAGAGGCAAAGACATCAAGCACACCATCTCTTGTACTTTGGAGGAGTTGTACAAGGGTAGAACCGCCAAGTTGGCCTTGAACAAGACCGTGTTGTGTAAGCTGTGCGATGGCCGTGGTGGTAAAGAGGGCAAAATCAAGCAATGTAGCTCCTGTCACGGTTCTGGTATGAAGTTTGTTACCAGACAAATGGGTCCTATGATCCAAAGATTCCAAACTACTTGTGACGTCTGTCAAGGTAGCGGTGACATCTGTGACGCCAAGGACAGATGTACTGCTTGTAAAGGTAAGAAGACTCTGGCTGAGCGTAAGATCTTGCAAGTTCACATCGACCCTGGTATGAAGGATGGTCAAAGAATCGTCTTCTCCGGTGAGGGTGATCAAGAGCCAGGTGTTACCCCAGGTGATGTTGTGTTTGTTGTTGATGAAAAGCCACACGAAAAGTTTACCAGAAAGGGTAATGACTTGTACTACGAGTCTGAAATCGACTTGTTGACTGCATTGGCTGGTGGAGAGGTCTCTTTCAAGCATATTTCCGGTGACTACATCAAATTTAATGTCCTTCCAGGTGAGGTGATCTCTCCAGGCTCTTTGCGTGTCATTGAGAAACAAGGTATGCCAGTTTACAGAAACAGCGACAAGGGTAACTTATTTATTAAATTCTCCGTCAAGTTCCCAGCTAGCCAGTTTGCATCTGAAGAGAAGTTGAAGCAGTTGGAGTCTATCTTGCCACCAAGAACTAAGTACACCATTCCAAAGGGTGCTGATGTTGACGAGTGTGACTTGATCGAGGTCGACCCTAGATTGCATCAATCTGGTGGTAGACGTGATGCCTACGATTCTGACGAGGAGGAGGGTGCACAAGGCCCAGGTGTGCAGTGCGCATCTCAGTAAGCGGTTTGCTTTCGAATAACCAAGGCAAAGTAAATTTCTGTAGAGAGTGATGGGTTATTTCATCGAATAGAGGAAAATGTAATTTTATATTCTGGTTTATCATATATTCATGTATTTACAGATCATTTCGGGAATACGGTGCTATGAAGTAAAAAGTCTACTGAAGTAATTAGCCCAACTTTTGAATAGCCATGAAGTAGTTTCCTACCAGTGCATTATTTGTGAATTTCCAACCATACGCTGGTAGGTAAATGCAACCACGAGAGTCAACAATCTGAAAGTTCTTGTTGTACTCGCTTGAGAGCAACCACTCACGAATCTCATTCTCGTTGATGTATTTGTTCAAAGAATGTGTTCCAACAGGAACTATACCCAAAACATGTTCACCCATAAAGATAGTAGTGAACCAACTGACGAAATCTCTATTAATCGTCGACAAGAACACGAACCCGCCTGTTTCCAAACGATCGAAAACTTCCGACAATATCTGAGATGGATAGTTTACATGCTCTAGCATTTCAAACACGGTAATTAAATCATACTTTTCATCTTTTGGTAAATCCTCCACTGCCTTGTATTCGTACAGCAAGACGTCTGTGAGGTCTGGGTCATTTTTCATGTGAACCTTGGCAGCCTCTAAAACATCGACAGATAAATCAATACCCTTTACTGAATCAACATAGTTTAATCTAGCCAAAGACTCTGAGAGGATACCACCTCCGCATCCAACATCCAAGACTCTGAGGGGGTTTTCGGCAAAGATTTCTGCTCTCTTCTCATCCTGCTCTTGCAATATTCTCTCTTTGATAGATTTAGGGAGGAGATCTAAGTTGTAAGGGGCAATATAGATCTCCTCATCTGAAGCACTAGAGTCGGCATTTAACTTTGTGTTGTCTTTGATTACCTCATTGATGTAGTCCATTCGAAGCAAGTTCATCTTATGAAGAATCCGTTGTGGACCATCCACATCCCACCAACTAGATGCGAGGGCATTGAAATGTGACATTTCATCTTTTGAGGCCGCAGTTGGTTTGCTAATATCATGCTTGAGTAAGCATGTTCCACTAAAGCTTCGACAAGCTCTTGTAGGTCTAGTATTTTGAAGTGCCCGTCTAAACATAAAGAAAGAAGTTGTGGTGCCAGTGTGCTAGTGCATGCAGGCGTCTCGGTTGTAGGTATGTGAAACGCCTGGTCCAGACACATGATAAAGATTATAACATAAACTTAAAAAATATAGTCTTCAAGAGTGTATCAGAATTTAATATGTATTCGAATAATCAAGAATCTACTTTTTGTCAAAGTAAGCTCAATTTCTGATTTTAGAGGTTCATTTTAAGTTTGAGCTTTATGGTTATTTAAAGGCAAAAATTTAAATTATACTAACCAAACATCCACATTCGTGAACCGTCAAAATTTTGTAAGTTTTGCTACTAGTGCTGAGTTTGTTCTTCCCCCCCCCCCCCCAAATCTTCCACTTCACTACCGGAAATTGAAAAAAAAAAATAGAAATTAAGCTACACTTAGGAGGAGAATTAAATCGCTGTCTTTCTAATGGGAATGACTGCACCGCGATCGAGTTTGGCTCCTCCGCCACGAGAGTCGCGAATAGTCTTGAAACTGTATACTTACCGTTTTCTTTAAAACAACAACCCTATGTCAGGCTCGGACAGTTTAGTGGCCACCAGAGCCAGGAGAGCCAACGCTGGCTCTCGTCTTAAACAATTAATTGAAATAGAAGAGCAGTCAACTGGCGTGTCCAATATAGTATATTCAGAGGACGATGAGAACGTACAGTTATTGTTTCAAGAAGACGAGAACGACGGGGAATTTGAGGAGTCCGACGAAGATAGTTCTGGCCTTGAAGAAGTAGAAGAAGAAGATGATGAAAAGAATGAAAATGATAGGGATGAAGAATCAAACTCTCCCAGTGAAAATCAAGATAATGATATCCTGAATGGAGACGACAAGATCTCCGATACGGAGCTCGCAGTCAATTCCGATGAAATGCTCTCAGACTCGGACCTCTCAGCTTCTGATGATGATGATAGTGAAGGGGAGAGAGAGCTTCAGAAAAATGAAAGAGAAAAGAAACGGAAAACAAAAACTAGCACCATCATTCCCGCCATAAAAAAACCTAAACTCTCCTCTGAGAAGCCTAAACCTAAGTCAAGACCTAAGACTAAACACTCAGAATTGCTTCTAAATCTTGACCGAAGAGCATCATCGAGAAAGTCTGCGATGAGAAACAAAGAAATCTTGGTTAAAAAATTGAAAGAAGACGAAACAAGACGTGCGGCACTCACACCGGTGGTCAGGGTTGACGAGGTGCAACTAACCCAGGAGGAACGACTCGCGCAGGCCGTGGAAACAGAAAAGGAGAACGTTTTGTCTCTACATAGCTTTCTCGAGCAGGAAATCGTCAAGAAGGAGCATCAAAAGTTACTTTTCCAACAAAGGCGACTTAAACTACGCAACGTTGTTCGGATTGTGTCAAAGGAAACTTTTGTAGCACCAATCGATGAAATTGAGGATGCTATTCATGTTCAAGACCTTTTTGACAAAAAGAAAAAGGGAAGAAGAAGAAAAAACACCTCTGATGTTCCAGAGGAGCCACGTCCGGGAGACATAGACAAAGAATTACCTTATTACAAAAAGGAGATGGAAGAGAAGAGAATACAAGATGAAAAGGAAGCATTGGAGAGAGAAAGAATCGAAAGAGAGCAAGAGGAAGAGAGACTCAAGATTGCTGAGCAAGAAGCGAAAAGAACTGCTGAACTTGAGAAAGATTCGGATTCGAAAGAGAGCGACGAAGTTGTGGATGCAGAAATCAAATCTTTAGACGGGAAACAAGACGATGAGACTAAGGACAGTGATGTGGATACCATGAGAAGCGAATCAGAGAGCCAATTACCCACAACAGAATCGAGTTCAGCGGTTAAGGAGCTACCAGGCTTAGCCGACAATGGCGAAGACAAACCTGAAGAAGAGAACATTGATAAATTCGATGAAAACAGCGTGGTGTCTGAAACTGGGAGTGATTTGGTCTCTCAGGACATGGCGAAAACACAAAAAGAATCCGATGAAATAGAAAATGATTTCGGGCAAAATGAAGTCCAAACAACTGTGACAAACGCACCTACACAAGATGAAGAAACACTAGAAAAAATTGTCGAGTCGAATGCTATAGAAGATCTAGAGGCAAATACTGCTTTACCATGTGATACCAAGAATAGCGTTTCATCAACAGAACAAGATGGAACTACAATCGAGGAAAAGAAGGTTAAATTTGCAGATGACCACATCGAAAAAGAAGAGTTGAAACTGGAGGAGATTTTAGACGAATTAGACGAAAGTGACGAAGGATTAGAGACCAACATTTCCTATCGGGCAAGTAAGGACGGACGGGTTTTCGAAGGCCCTGTCCAACAGGTGGGCAGAAATAATATCATACTCATCGATTTTGACGACGAAGAGTATCCTTTGCTTTCGGAGACAAAAGTTAAGACCTTATTGTTCGGCAAGGATGCAAACCTTGGCGCATCGAGAAGATTCAAAGATGTGAAGACGATTCTCAAAAGCAGCATAAGGCTGGACAACCCATATGCCGCACCCAAAGAAGAGAGAGAAGATGAGCGGCTAAAGCCAGTCTCAGAGATAACAGAAGATGATACAATGTTCGAAGCACTCAAAAAACTACCTCGCCTTGGCGTGAAAGAGACATTCGAAGTGGAGGAAGAGGACGTACAGAAAGAGGAAACAACCGAAATTCAAATCCGTACAGAAGCACCATCAGGTCTCTACTTGCCGAACGGGAACAAAAAATTGTGTCTCATATCCGGAAAAGAGGTACGCTACTTTGATCCAGCAACAGGTCTTCCTTACGAGAACAAGGATGTGTACAAGGTTATCAAGACGATTGAACTGGGTCTTATTCCTTGGTACAGTATTGGAAAAGATCAAAATACATATGGGGACATTGAGATCTATCTCAATCACCGAAATGGCTCCAGACACGCTAAAGGTGTTCCGGACGGCTTTGACGGGTGTTAGGAAATGTTTACACAAACTTACGAATTAATGACAATAATAATGTACATCATCTATGTATTGATATGTGTGTAATTTTTCTATAATTATAAAGTGGTATCTTGCACATCTCTCCCATGTGCCAGAATGAGGTCCAGCTGGAATTTCATAAGCTTCTCCCGAAGAACTGGTACAAAGAAGCGCTTGATTTCTGAAGAGTAATCAGATGTGACATTGAAAAAGTACTCATCCTCATCCTGGTCGTGTACGAATTCATCAATTGACACCGTTCCCAGCAACTCTTTCTCTTCATCCTTTCTAACACCCTCGATCGAGAATACAAGCTTCATATCATAGATACATAAAACCTTTCCTTTTCTTTGAGTGACGTCACAATCTCCCGAGACCGTGTCGACTGCACTCAAGACGAACCTGAACGCATCGTCCTCAAATGCAATGTCTTTGATGTTTTCATCCATGTATTTCTTGGTCCATGGTAGACAGTTTTTGTCGACCCAGTGCCTAGTCATGTTAGCATGGAGGCTATGACTTATAAGTGATTATGTTGATAAACGTAACATACCAGTTATTAGGGTTATGAACAACCATTTCAGAAATTCTGTTTAATAAGAAGATGCTATCTTAAGCTCAAAAACACGGCTTATATTGCGTTTGGATCGTAGCCAGTGTCGCAAGTTCGCGGAACACGATGGAATTTTTCGCACGTCGCGAGCCAGAGCCGACTTTCAAATCCTAGCGAATATTTGAGTTTCTTGCTAAGCTAGAAGCCTAATACTCAGACCACGTGTATGTGCTCTTGGCCCGAAAGCTAGCCCCGTATTTAAAAAGTAAAAATGGTATAGGTATCATTGCACAACCAAACAAAGCTAAAAATGTTGTTGCCCATTGTATTCCCATAGCCTCATACATGCGACGGCCAAATAAAGGGAAAATACCAGACATTATTGATCGAACAAAGGCATTTGTTGCCATTGCAGAGGCTGCATACTTACGATAGGCCTCAACTGTGTACGTGAAAATACCGTTGAAAATAAGAATCGTACCTGTTCCGTATACAAAGGAACCGCAAATGGGCCCTATCCAAGGCAAATCGGGATACGAAGTCCATGCAATTATGAAAAGCCCAAGGGGCGCAATGAAAGCCCCGACCATTACGGGCAAAAACCTGAACTCTATCTCGTATTTCCCTTCATTATTAGAGATAAGTCTGGAGCTCCATTTATTGATCAAATATGGACTTATCAAGGCAGAGAAAATTAACCCTAGTGTGAGTCCTAAAAAGCCAAGACCCTGATCTTGAATATTAAAATTGTAAACCGTACTCAAAATATAAGGGAATGAGACAAAGAACATGTAAATTATTGCCAAAATAAAGCCGGAGTAGAAACATAAAATCATCGTCATGTGGTCGTTCAAAATAAGTAAAATGGGCCGCTTTGATGAAACAATAAGACTTTTATAGAGAGAGGTATGAGCTATCTCAATCGGGGCGAAATACCTTTGGTCACCCGTAGTTTTTCTTAGACGTGCGGCTTTCTTTTTAAGTAAAACTGGCTCATATGTTTCTCTAACGAAGAACAACACTAGAAATGTCATTATTCCTGACCAGATACACATTATTCTGAATTGCCAGCGATAATTGATGTGTTGACAAACAAGTCCCGACACAAGAGGCCCTAGACTTGGTCCAAGAAAAGGACAGACCGAATAAACGATTAGGGCCGTATTTAATTCTTTGTCCTGATCATGTCTGAAGTGCGCAGTTCGTTCTGTCTTTCTGAATAAGTCGGAAAATGTACCACTTGCAACTGACATAAATGAGGAGGCAAATAATCCTGCAATCGCTCTAGAGAGGAGTATTGAGCCGAAGCTAGGGCTAAATGCCGGCACAAATTGAAAAGCAAAGACAATGAGAAGTCCTGACACGTAAACAGTTTTTCTTCCATGGAACTCTGAAATCGGCGAGAGGAATATACCGCCTGCTCCAAGACACCAGGTATATAAGGAAATACCCAAGGTGGATACTTCATGGCTGACACCAAATTCATCCTGGATAAACATGGATGCTAAAGACCATACCGAGGATATCGATGTGATACAAACGGTTGTCAACGAAACTATTATAACAATGAGCCACTTATGTGAGTGACTTAAGCGAAGTGCATCTTCTGGATCTTCAAGTGAATCAAATTTTACTTCAAATCCTTCTGATTTTATCGTATTTGCTGGATTTTTTTCACCTTCAAACATTAGCTTCCTCAGAGGATTCCAGATTCGAGGCGAATTAACGCTCAAGGAATTGCAGGTTTAGCCATGTTTTGTGTGATTTAAGTAATTCGAGCACTGGTTGACTGCAGCTTCCATTTTGGTCGAGGGTGACGCGTCGGCTAATTTCCTTCAGTTCGTTACGAGCACCAGTAGAGCGTTATAAGGCCCAGTAATTGTAAATACCATTCTTTTGACTTTGACATTTCGTAAAGGAGTAATTAAAGTTTGCGATGCTACGTTTCATGTGTGCAACCTTTCACGCGGCTAGACAATTTTGTTAGTGGCCGTCTCACCTGCCTCGCGCTACGATCGCGCCTATACCTCCACGTATCAGACCCCCTGTAAACAGCCCAATCTGAATTAAATTTTCGAAATACCGACGCACATGGCCAACAGTATCGAGTTACAAGACTTGCGCAATAAACCGTTTATTGATGTGGAGGAAGCCTCGAAGTTTCACCGGCCAACTAGGGCTTACGTTTATTTGGCCGTAGAGTCTATTATCGGGTTCCAGATACTTTACTCATATGATCACATAGCAGCAAAGTTTCCACTTTTAGCGCCGACAATGTTGGGCGCAGCCTCCGCAGCTTTTGCTCAATCCCTTATCCAGTTTTTCAGACAGAAAATTTCGACGAATAGACTATTGAAGTTCCTAATCTGGGGCAGTATTAATGGATGCTTTACTGCACTCTGGATCGACGTGTTGGTTACTCGTTTTGACAATGTTGTGTACCAGATAATCGTCGATCAAATAATCGGGGCCCCATTGTTTCAGCTAATGTATACTGTTCTCTCCAGCATATGGGAGAACGATAGTGTCGTGGGTCTGAATGCACAATCTACGTTCATCAAATCTTTACGCTATAGTTACTGCTATTGGCCTTTCATATCGACATCTATGTTTATTCTCGTACCTCCGCAATTGATGTTCTTTCTCAATTGCCTTGCCAGTTTTGTCTGGAATCTCGTCCTAAGCAGATTGAGTTAATTTCTCGAGAATTATACGAACACAGGTAAAACTTCATCGGTTCTGCTTACGATACATATCATTTAATTCAAATTTTGCGACTTAACATTCTAAAACTCATGCCTTGTAAGCTGCCTTGAGAGGGTCCGCCTTCTTGCCTGCCTTCTTTTTCTTCTTGTGCACTCTGTTCTTATGGAAAGGCACAAAACCCAAATCTTTCTTGTTGCCATTACGGGCGCTTGCTGGAAGCAAATACTCAGGTACTCTTTTCAACTGAGACTGAACACGTGATGGGTAAAATTCTTTGTCGTGCCTTAAAGATGCCAAGTCTTGAGGATTCTCCTCGAAAAATCTCTTCAACTTGTCACTATTGATCAACTCATTTTTCAACTCCAGAACTCTAGCCTCTCTAATAATCACAGAAGTCACCGATTTGAAAGCATCTTCAGCTCTGTAACGGAAACCTTCAACTTGTTTCATGTCAAACTGATAAGGCTTGATCTCGAAACCATTCTTCAATTGTTGCTTCTCGACTCTCTTCAAAACCTTCTCATCTTTTTTGGAAGTACCAACACCAGCAACTCTATGTTTTCCCACTTCCTTTTCAGGCACAATAAACGACAACGCCATACCTGCTTTTCCTGCTCTCGCCGTTCTTCCAATACGATGAACGTAGGCACGAGATGTAGTAGGCATATCGAAATTAAGAACACAAGCAACATTGCGGAAATCAACTCCTCTGGAAACACCGTATTCTTTATCCTTGGCAGCTTTCAGCTTTTTCTTGCTCTTTTTAGACTGTTGAGCAGGTTCATTTTCTTTAGACTCATTAGTCTCTGATTTGGTCTCTTCAACTTCTTCGATTTTCTCATCCTCAGCCTCTTCATCCTTCTCGGTGGTGAAGTCATTTGTCTCGTCTGTAGCGATCAACAAGTTATAAACATTCTTATTGAATTCGTCAACTATGTGTATTCTGGAATTCACAGGCAACTCACTGTTCAAAATACAACTACGAACACCGAACTGCTCTAAGAACAATTTTAATCTGTAACCACGGTCGATCGTATTGACGAAGATCAAAGTTTTGCCCTTGATCAAGTTCAATTTGAAAATGACATATGCAAGTAAAAATTTATCGAATTCTGTAGTGCGAGCGTAGAATTGAACCAAGTTGGATCTCGATAAGTTTTCCTCGTTCAATTTCAAAACGGCTGGCCTGGAGCAAAAGCGCGTCTTCAACTCCTCCAAGTCTTCATTAATAGTAGCAGACATTAGATATGTCTGCAAGTTTGTTTTAACAGGCAAAAAAGTTTCGAGTTGTTGCAAATCTTCCATGTATCCGTACGACAAAACCAAATCAACCTCATCAATTACTAAACTTCTGACTTTGCTCAAGTTTATCAAGTTACTGTTCACATTCAGTTGCAAGATTTGAATCAACTTAGAAGGGGTAGACACGACAATATCAGGTTCTGCCATTAACAAAGTATTGAGAACAGTGTCAGAGACATTAGCTGACAAGTTCACTGATGTGACTTTATGATTACAGTAGACCAAAAGTTTTTCAATAAATTGGGTCACTTGGTTTGAAAGCTCTTTTGTGGGAACCAAAATAATACTCTTCACACACTTGCCATCATCCTCTGAAGTCAAAATGTTTTGTAAAATTGGAACACAGTATGCTGCTGTCTTTCCCGAGCCTGTGCTAGATTTCGCAATGATATCTCGTTTTTCTTCCAACGCAAGAGGCAATGCGCTGGATTGGATCAAAGTGGGATTTTTGAAACCCAAGTGATCAACCGCTTGTAAGATACGAGCATCAAGACCAAAGGAGTCCCACAGGGATGCATCATCAACGTATGCAGCGGCGGCCGACTTTTCCATGATTGATATATGAAGAAGGAAGGGATATGTCTGAGTCTAGAAGGATAAGGAAAATTAGGAGATGCTCATCAGTGACAATATGCAGTACAGAATCAAAAATAAAAAAAGGGGATTTGTTTGGTCAAATGCAAGAGACAATTAACTTTGAAACCAAAAAATAAATTAAAAATATTGATAAAAGCACTTCAAATAAGTGAAATAAAAATCTCCCTTAAAAACCAAATTGATATCAATCAAAGGCCACATTTTTTTAAAACGGGCGTGTGGCGTAGTTGGTAGCGCGTCTGCCTTGCAAGCAGAAGGTCACCGGTTCGACTCCGGTCTCGTCCAATTTTTTTGTTGTTGGCCAAATTACTTTTTTTTTCTTCTTTAAATTTAGTTTCAAAAATTCAATTTTTTGGATAAATGTCGTGAATTAAATAATATACAATAACGTAAGATCATCTCACTATAAATATTAAACTTGGTCTGCAGGATCATAAGCTTTCACAGCGAAAGCAGAGTTGCCTTCGGGGGTACCGATGTGTTCTGACGATGTGTGTTCCACAATGGCGTCGGGTGGAATGCCCGATGTAGTGGTGCTGGAACGACGTAGTCTATGTGGATTAGTGTCATTGCTAGGTGTTCGTGAAAAGTAATTGTTACTTTCATTAATACTCTGTGGCGTTCGTGCCAGGAATCTGCGATTGGACATGAAGGAGCTGGGTGCAACCTCCCGAGGCTTTCTTTGAATGTCCATTTCCCTTTTACTTTGTGTTCTACTAAGGGTTCTTAGAAGCGTTTCACCCATAAATGTAGCGCTTTTTCTGTGTTCATTTGGATTTGAGTCAACAACGACCGGGTCAGCCTTGTTGAATTCACCTGTATAGCCTGATGCTATAGAACGTTCCCTCTCACCTGGAGGACCCATTCCATAAACAGGAAATACATTTGAAGGAGAGCGTCTCATCAAAAACTTTTTCCTGCTCATCAAACTTGGAGACTGAAGCGATCCAGAGTCTGATGCCTTTTCATCTCCAACAAGTGGATTTTCAGTACCGCAATCTTCACATCCATCCTCACCATCGCTTTCCTCTTCGTCATCCTCTTCTTTTCCGCGGACAACTCTAGAATCTTGATTAATTTCTGGTTGTTGGTCTCTCATCTCGTACCGTGGTAAGTTCAATTTTCTTTGGTCTCTCTCAACAACAACAATATGCAAATACCAGGGAATCACCAAGGAGAAGAAACTGCCTCCAATCATATTGCCAATAGCTCCGGGTAAAAAAAGCTTCCAGGCAACCTTTGCTACACTTGTGGGTGCACCATTTATTAAACCAATGATGATCATAAACATGTCTGCAACAGAATGCGTGAATCCTAAGCTCACAAAAGTGAATATAGGAAGAACCATTAAGATAAGCTTAACATGAATAGGTTTCGCCATAAGCTGCAAATAAATGGCAAGGCAAACAAAAAAGTTTCCTGCTATGGCCTTGAGAAGAGTTTGCACAAAATTTGACTCAAGTTTCTGTTCAAGGATAGCTACTGAGCCCGCAACCCATTCAGACAGAGTAGAGACGGAAGAAAAATGGCATATAATGTAGCATACGAAAATGTTTCCCACCAAATTGAACCACCAGCTGACAATCCATGAGATGAGGAGATCAATTATTGATACAGCGCCTCGTGCAACACCCACAGAAAAGAATAGGATATTTGAATTAAATAAATCCACACCCATTATCACAACGTAAAATAGCCCGATTGGGTAGAGGAGGCCTTGCAATAAATGTAACACACCGGGATTATCCTCTAGAAGCTTCGGTGATTGAGCCTGTATCATGACATGTAACATGCCTCCAGATGTAAAGAGTACACCCCCGATGAATGAATTGATGATAAGTGTATCGAGCAGCAATCTTGCCTTCTTCATTGAAGTAGCCACAACAGCAAGTGCTGATTCATAAGTCGTCAAATAGAGCCCATCTCCACTCATAACTTTTCTATTCTGTTTTTTCAAATTAGCCTTTTTAAGCTACAAGAAAGAAGGATGGTATCCAAGTCCTTAATTTTAGGGACCGGAGAAATTGCAAGATGTAGTCCGATGGACCGATTTGAGGCGAGACGTATGCAGTTCATGCACGCGAAACATGCCCCGGAAAAGAAAAATATCGCGCGGATAAACTGAAATTTACTCGGGTGCGAATAAAGTGGATTTGCTGAAATCGAAAGGGTCGTCTGTATCTGTTTCTATTCCTATGGGAACTTGATTACCCTCCACGGGATCCGTAGTTTCGTTTGAACATTCGCTCGATAATGGCTTTTTGGGTTTGTTTGAGGCGTCTATTTTTGCATCATCAAAACTCGAGGCGCGTTCACCTGAATCATTCTTTGTTGGAATTGCGTGTATGTGCTTTCGTGATTTCCTGGCTTGCTTCACTAGCGATTTAAATTCATCCTTATAAGTGCTAAGCCATGTTTTGATGTGGAAGTCCTTATCCGAGATGCATTTGCGACTGAGTGAATCACCGTAAATCGTATTGGAGGCACTCGTGGTCGGCGCGGTCAGACGAGACACGTCCCACTGTTTTAGCTTCTGTCGAATCTCGATTTCTGAAAGTGGGTGGTTCGAGTCCAAATTAGATTCATGAAGAAGATAATATTGGTTGTAGCGCCACTCTAAATCTGCCCTTGAACCCAGCGTGGAAAGCTTGAAAGCGGCCAACTTTTCTTTTACCTTAGCTGTAGATAGCGAAGTGAAATCAACTTTGGGTATTCTTTTAACATCATGATGGTGCTTTTCACCCTGCTTAAAGTAAAACTTTTCATGGTCAATATTAGTTTGAGCCTTCTGTCGCTTTTGGCCCTGGAAAAACAGAAGAACATCTTTCGCTTGCCGTTTGACAGGTTTTGACTTTTGCACTAGCTTCGGATCAGGTTTGCCGTTTAAGCAATAATCTAGATGGGTTCCTTGCACATGCTCTTTCTTCATAACCTCTCCACAAACCGGGCAATGTACGTATCCAGGATCAAGTTTCTGTTCTTTGACAGGAGTAGAATCTAGACTTAAATTATCACAATCATCCGGTATTTCTATTATTTCAACGTTGTTGGCCTCACTCGGAGATTTTTGCGGGTGTGAATCTGGCTGCGACCTCACGACCGAAATGAGATCATCTCTAAGAGCCTGAAAACACAACACGATCTCTTCCAAAAGAATAACGCGTTTAAGATTGCTTTCAAATTGCTCTGCTTTACAAAGCGGACATCGGCTCACACTCATCAAATGCTGTCTTATACATTGTGAACAAAATGTGTGATTGCAAGACGTTATCACCGGTGCTTTTAGGTAGTCTTTGCAGATCAAGCATCGCTGAAGAGAATCTAGCTGCGCAAGTTTGGGAATCTTTGTATTTTTCCAGTCAGATGGTTCAAAATCAGACATCGCTTGATTGGTCTTGTCTAATTATGTATTTCAACTTTGGTTTAAAGAAAATGGATGGCAGCAGACTTCGCTTGCGCGTGCAGTGATGTCAGGTGCAACATAGTTAAGCTTTGCCATCACCTAAGCGAAGCCGCCCCGCCGCGGAAATTTGAAATGCAGTAGGCAGTGAATACGGCAGGTGCGTAATCCTCAGGCCGGAAAAAGAGAAACATGCGAATCGAAAATTATATTATATTGAATGTTTATTGGTAGTTTTTTTTTTTTGTTTTTTATATATCTAATCTAGACTCCTGATTTCCTATAAAATGCATACGAGCGTAGAGATAAATGCAATTTTGATTATCTGGAGGCTCAAAGGTGGGTATCAGAATCACAATTCGTCGTGATCGGCGGGTATTTCTGGAAAGTCTGTCTCAATTTCAACAGTGGATATCACGTTAGGTGAGCCAAGAATGCTTTCTTGAATAGTACTTTCAGAGGCCTCCAAAGATGTCACCGACTCTTTTTGAGGCGGTATCTCTACTTGACTGACTGAAACCGGCTTTGAATGAACGGGCTCATTTGAAAGCTCAGCAATCTGTGACACCTCGGCGTCGGAAGGTATATGTTCTGAAGCATGCGTTTTTTCTCTGACATAGTCGATACTTTTCTCAGAGTTTATGTTGTTCGGAAGGGGAGTTGACTCTGGCTGAGGAACAGGCACTTCGGAGTTCTCACTAGTTTCGATCTGAACAGTGTATTGCTCCTCAGGCCGATTCTCATGTTGTTCAATTTCAGAGAGCAGAGATTCGTTGTCTTGAATATGAACAGACGTTTGCAATGGTTCGATAATCGTTGATTGTGGCTGCTCGATCTCGGAGACGTAGTTGTGTATCTCAGGTTGAACTTGTGTCAGGGGTTCGTCGCTCTGTGAATTCTCATATTCAAGTTGCACGTTATCCAAGTTGGAGACTTCCTCGATGCTTTCTGAAGATTCAACGAACGACTCCTCTTTGGGAATAGAACTTTCATGAATGTAATTTGTATTCGCATCTACCGAAGAAATATTAGTCTCTGACAGGATCTCTTCAACGACGTTAGCCACAGTGCTTGAGAGATAGTCTTCACTTGCGCTAGTCAGGCTCAAAGTTTTCGCACTTTCTACCTCGCTTGTACCAGCTTGATCTTGAAGTGTAGTAGCTTCGGTGAGAATCTCCTTGGTAGAATTATTTGCTTCGTGGATTTCATTATTTTCACGATCAGAATTGTCATTCAATTGTACCGATTCTGGACTAAGAGAAGAGATTTTTGCAGCTAATTTCAGCTCTTCTTGGTCTTTCTCAGCCATATCATGAATGCCCTCATTCGAAATTGACGCAGTTTCTGCCGTATCCACCCAGTTCTCAATGTCAGTAGTCAGGACGCCAGTTTTGTCACTCAAAACAGTATCTTGATAATGCGGAGGCGAAGGAACTGGCTCAGAAGATGCTTCTTCCTTGTTTACTTCCGGAACAATATCTATGGGAGTCACATTTCCAGTTTCGGTCGACTCAGTGCTTAAGGCCACTTGGGATGTTTCCGTATTTTGTTTAAATTCCAAACTAACCTCTGTGGTAGCCTCTTTCGTGACCTCCGTATCTAGACTCTCAATATTCATTGATAAGTTGCTTTCAGTTTCGGGCAGGTGCTGACTGGCTTCTGTCGCAGAAAAAGAGGAATCATCGATGATAGATTTTTCAATCTGCTCAGAAGGAAGTGATTTATTTTCATCGAGATCAGTTTTAGATTCTTCATCAGAAAACGCAGATTGCAGCGATTCAACACTCGAGGCTTGGGCATATTCCGTGGGAGTGGAAGCGCCTAAAATCGTAAGCTGAGTAGCTTGATTGATGATAGATAATGTATCCTTTTCTCCTGAACCCTTTGTAAGCTCATGTACATCCCTTGTGATTTGTCCAACAATGTCCGACAGCAAAGTCGATGTTCTCTCCGTATTTTCCGACGCCCAATTAGGCAAGGCTGAAGACTCTTCGACTATGGGAATCTCTTCTTTGGAAGCAGTGTGTTTACTTATTTGTTCTTTTAATAACTCAAATCCTCGAATCGACTGCTCCTTCGCAATATCAAATCCAAGTTTTCCATAATGCTGACTCAATTCAAAGTACTCTTTGCCGTATTTTTGAGATAGCTCGAGACCAACTTCCTGATAATGCTGAAGATGAACAAGGGCTTTCCCCCCGTATATCTTCGAGAGTTCAATGTATTCGTCAAGTTCTCCACTTTCGTGTGCTTTTTGCACAAATGATGCCAATACCGCAACCAATACCGCAAAGAAAATGAAGCGGAAGAGAGAGTACACAAATGAAAAGAATCCACCCGAAGACTGTTTAATGACGAGCACATTAAGAGTGTTTGATGCACTTCCTGTTGCTAGCTTTTTACCATCTGGCGAGAAGCTCAAGCAAGTGACTGCAAACTTATGCAATTTTGTATATGTTTTCACGACCTTGAAGTCAGATAGTTTGAGCAAGGAGACTGAGAAGTCATTTCCTGCCACAGCAAAGAGACCAGAAGTTTTGGAAACATCAATAGCAACAATTCCTTTGACATTCTTCGAGATCACTTTCTCTTTGGTGACTTTTTTGGTCTCAGTGTTGTATTCGAGCACAGCAGCACCTTTCCCATTTTTTAAAGCGGCTGTGATGATGACTTTCGTTTCGTCCACATAACGAACTTTGGAGAAAAAATACTTCCCCAAAGTCTTTGCAGTTCTTTTATCCACTGTCGAGGAAGAACTAATCAGGTTTCCTGAATTGGTCGAGATCGTTTCGATGAAAGATGCGGTCACATAGGTGAGAATATCCCCTGAATTATGGGGATTCAAATGAAAGTCCTTAATTTCCGTTGGTGAGGGAGGATTGTAGCGCAACCTCAACTCGAGAGTGTTTGGGTTGAAAATGAAGATCTCTGATGGAATTTTCGAAGTCATCATGCCTCCAACAGAAGCATCAGGCGACAAATGTACAATACGTGGGTACTCGCCGATAGATTCAACCAGCAAGTTTTCATCGAATTGAACTGCGTCCAGAAATTGCAAGTGCTCGTCATCTGTATAATGATACTTCCGCAAATTGTTGTTAATGTTCATCGATCTGATTAATTCAGTCGATTGATTACATCCAACGAAAATCTGGTAGCGACTCTCATCATCTGTAGAGCTTGGGCAGAATTCCACGCACATTGGCGAGTCTTCATTGGAGGGCAAAGTAATCTCTCGGAATTTTTGAAGTCTCCGGTTCTTGTCAGAAACAGTGAAACTGCACCTGACAGCCGTTACTTTGTTGGGAATTCCGTTGTTTCCCTCACCTCCTCCACCACATGTCAACAAGGTATGATTGTTAATGAAACGAAGCCCAAATATGGGAAAGCCCGTGTCGATTTCAGCAAAATCCTTTGCTGCCATTTGATAGACGATTTTTCTTTTTTGGAGATCTGTGTTTGAGGTCAACAGAAGCTGCGATCAGTTGAAGGTAACGATCGACGCACCCGTGCCACCGTATGACAAGGCCACCGAAGCATTTCGCGCAAAGTGACGGAAATGAAAACACACATCACGTGACCAATGGGATTGACGGCCGAGGCTTATCAAGAAGATTAGATTCTTTCAAGACCTACAAAAGTTATAGAAAAGCGGTTGTACCGTTGAAGAGAGGTCGAGTTTTTTTTATTGCCGAAATGCAAAAAACAGCTTTGTCAATACTGTCCAATGTATCCCATGGCTACGTAGGAAATAGAGCGGTTGTGTTTCCTCTTCAGTATCTAGGCTGGAATGTAGATGCAATTCATACGACAGACTTTCTGAACCATCCCGGATATGGACAGTTTAAAGGAAACAAAACAGAGCCTCAGGAAGTCAAAGATTTATTCGATGGTTTACGAAGTATCTTCGATTTGACAACTGAGTATAAGTTGATCTTGGTCGGCTATTGCCCCAACGCACAGGTCATGTCTACCATCTATAAAGAGATTACACCATTATTAAAGCTTAGTGAAGCCACAAATAGACCCATTTTAGTGGTTGATCCCGTGCTTGGAGATAACGGGAAACTATACGTCCCACAGGAGATTGTTGATGCCCACATTTCCTTTTTGAAATTGGGTCTCGTTGACTTGACGACTCCTAACCAGTTTGAGCTAGAATTATTGACGGGCATCAAAATAAATGACTGGGATAATGTGAAAGACGCCCTCATATCCTTCAAAGATAGTTATAATGTTCCGAATATCGTGCTACTGTCTGTAACTATAGATAACGAAATGTTCGGCGTGGGATTTTCACAAGATACGGACGCTTCAATTTTTAGAATTCCTATACCGACCATAAATTGTCGATTTAGTGGGTGTGGGGACGTTTTCACTGCATTGATGACCCATGAGTTCTATGAAAACAAGTGCAAGCTTACACCCGAAGTATTGGCTAAAGTTTTGGCGAAACTTGGCCGCATTCTATCTATTTCTTTTGAGGAGGAAAAATCAAAACTCGGTGAGGATCCACTTGTGGTCCAAGACGTACGTTTGATACAACTGAGAAAAGTACTCGATGAGAACGTTGCACAGACATTTGACGTTCAATATCTATAAAACGCGTTTGTCTATTTATGGCTGCAACTTTCAACTGTGCGATACTAGATGTTTAATATAGCATAATGGTGTTTGATTTAGATTATCTCGAAAAGAGATCAGTCATGAAGTACTTTGGGAAGGCCATCATTAAAAGTCGTGAACTTATCTAACCAGCATCTCATGCTCCACTTGATAAGTTGGTACCCTTATTAGAACCAAAGGGAGACTTATTACCACAAGGGAATAAGGTGACTTCTTTTTTATTAATTTTTTTTTCCCGTAAACCTATGTTAATAATACAAAAAAAAAGTTTGAAACGTGACTAATCTCATTGCTAGTCTTCTCTATCCTTATCTCCAGCTTCTTTCCTTTCTTTTTTTTTTTTTTTTTT